>JAZHYW010012187.1:0-31431 GCA_037355805.1 Ixodes ricinus
ATTACCACATACGATGCATGTGCAATGTCGACGGCGGAATATCGGGTATCGTTACCGGAGTCATCCCGGAACGATCTACTAAAACGATACACGAGTGCGTTCTCAATCGAAACTGCACGCAGGTGAATCCACTGCCTCAGTCTCCAAAAATACCCGTTCCTGGCTTCTCGGCACCGGTACACGCGCCCCAGACCATCGAACGGCCGTTTCCGGGTGAAAACTCGGCATTGCCTCCGACAAAGCCGACCGAAATGCCGCGCAGACCGGCGTTCTCGGTACAAGGCTCCCCGAGAAAGAAACCCTT
This sequence comes from Ixodes ricinus, assembly GCA_037355805.1. Classification (NCBI taxonomy): domain Eukaryota; kingdom Metazoa; phylum Arthropoda; class Arachnida; order Ixodida; family Ixodidae; genus Ixodes; species Ixodes ricinus. Next base: position 305 of record JAZHYW010012187.1, read on the forward strand.
TGTTCCTTGGAGTCTCAGCCAAGCGAAACCGGAGACCACCAGAAGCAGCGTAGCGAAGGACTACCCGGACGAGCTGTCCGACACCGAGATCCATAACGTCAAGCGATTTTACCTCTGGCCGCTGAGTGCATTCAACTTTTTCTTACTGCTGTGTGAGTCAGCCTCCATTTCATAATGTTAGGGAACCACTCCCACTGTCCGGCTTCCTTCGCGTACCTTGATATTTTTTTCAAAGTATTCTGGTCAAGTTCTCTGGAGCTGGGGGAAGCCCACGTAGATGTCCTGCTTTCTTCAACAACGACCCCAATATACGCCGAATCTTTTTTCTTTTTTTTTGGCCGATGCCAATAATTGACACCGGAAAACACCGAATCCGTGGCGAAAAATAAACGTAGAAAAACCCTCCACAAATCCGGCGAAAAAGAAATCCCGAAAACGTGGAACGTTATAACTTTAATGTATGCTTAGCCTCCTTCAAAGTCTCCTTCATTCAGGGTCGATTTAAGGAAGGAAAGGGGGGGGGGGGGTAGACGAAAAGAACAACACCCACCAACGTTAAAAAAACAAAAAAAAACGCTTTAGTTTTAGTGAAATGGCAATTACTAGGTCAACAAAATAGTCCTGGACAATGCTATGCCCGAGACGTCATATCTGCCTGTAATGTCAAATTTGCCTGTGGGCCCTCCCACAAGTCTAACCGATAAATACGCCCCCGCCTTTATCGGTTCCAGTCTCCGGCCTGTTGTTCGGAGGGGCCTTGTACTCCCTGTTCGACGAGACCTCGTCGCCGGTTACTCCGCCCAGCACGTGGCTGGTGCTGTTCATCCAGAACCTCGACGTCCTGCTGCTCTTCGCCACGGGCTTCCTCTTTGTGACGGCCTCCATAGGGCTCATCGGCACCGTGCGCGAGAACATCGCGCTACTCGACGTCTACCGCAACATCCTGATCGTTACCGTCATGCTGGCCACCGCCTTCGTCACCTTCCTCGTGCTCCTGCCAAATATGGGCAAGGCGTACATCCTGGCCAACATAACGCCGAGCGTCATCGCGCACTACAGGGACACGCCGGACATGATGAAGGCGAGTGAACCTAGTGCTTCGACCCTGGTCTTCTGAAGGTCCCATGTGTAATAGAGCCTTTTCAAAAGTGCGCGCCATCTCGGCTTCGCTTCACCGCAACTTGGCAGAGAGTGAAGGCCGGTTCAGACAGTTGCGTTTGACTGCGTTTGACTGCGTTTGACTGCGTTTGACTGCGTTGCGGCTTCTAGAAACCAGGACATCCCTGCTGCTTATATCGCGTGCCAAGAAGATTCCTTGAATTGGATTCCACGCTTCATACGAAGCACAGATGTGCCGGTGACTCGCTTACGGTTCTCGCCGCAACGCAGTCAAACGCAGTCAACCGCAACTGTCTGAACCAGGCTTGCCCCTTGAATCAGTCAGAACGAAGCGGGCGAGGCACGTGACAGTCATCTCCTCACCAAAGGTAGAGGAGCAAGTGCGCAACCGGAGAAGTTGGAAAAGAGGGGTAGAACGAACTCCCTCTTACCCAGACCCTCTTTTTTTTTGTGTGTGTGTCTCAGACGTTGCTTTTGTCCCCCACGGAGATTAACCTGCCACTCAAAATTTGTACAAAAGCGACTTTATTCTTCACCCATGTCACCCCAAGAAAAAAGAAAAAAGAAGAAAAAAGTTTTGCGCATTCTTTATACGCCGCGCGAAGTAGTTCTTACATTATTAGGCTGTCGAAGGAAGAAGCGATGTATTTTGGAGTTTGCAAAGGGCACGTCTTGATGACATCTCCCCATAAAGGGGGAAATTGGTAACGCTCCGCGAGGAGCCGGATCTTTTTTTTACTACGGTTTTGAGGTGAAAACGAGTATATAGTGAGATAGAGTATGGTCACGTGCCTCCCTCCGGCGTGCTGATTGGCCCACTGGCACCAAGTATACAGCCTTCGCCGTTTGCAAGCGAGACGGAGTATAGGAAGTATTCACTGGCGGCCATAGCTGTGTGCGCGACTGCTGAGCGCGTGCTGATGGCGAGCTTCCACAGTTCTTTTGTAACGTGCATTCCGCACCCTCAAGATTACCGGTCTTAGCAGCCTATTAATGTGGGCTTGTTCTGAACATGCGCTCTATAGACAGCACCCCCAAATATGGCGCCCAGTGAATGCTCCTTATAGTAGCCGCAGCGCCATTGTTTCATCCTGCACTCTTGAGCATGTACCGGACACGAACGCTGCGTCGGCGTCCGGTGTGATCCCAGCTCGTATCGAGCTCGAGTAGTCAGCGTTCGTTGAGGATCCGGATTTACTCGCACGGTAATCACACGCCTCGTGCCCCAGAAATGGCAGCCGCCAAGTTGCTTCTTGGGGATCCGTTGAAACGGGAATACAATGGACCTTTTCCGAGAAGCGTTCTGCGCACGCGCGAGCGCCCGATGCCAAGCGGCGGAAGTGTGCACGAAAAATCGAGGAAATTCGGAAGGAGGCTGTGGATCAGCGAGTAGAAAACGTAATCGCAGCATACATATAATTGTGTTACGCAAAAAAGAAAGCGGACGGAAAGAATAACACGACGTTTAAGTGGACACCACGGATGCCCCACTTGGACGGCGCGTTGGGCACGCCCTGCTGCTCAGAGAACGAAGAAACTGGTAGCGTAGCTCCCATTATCGACTGGTAGCGCAGGTAGGTCCCTTCCTCGATTTTTAGTTCGTGCAGCCACCGCCTGGTGCCGTCGGTATGTGAAAAAGGTTCATTAAAAAAAAGTTGTTAGGCCTACTTTTTCTTTTTCCTGACACCTATACCTGATAAACCTTGAGTATGCTAAATAGACCAGCTAAAGACACATGCTTGAAAAGTTTAATTGCACTCTAAGTTCATTATTTCGTTTACATTTTTCTCTTACGCCCGAATATCGCTTGGAGTCACTCTGTGGTACAGCGTTGGTTTCCGCGACGGATTATCAAGGACGGTGGGCGCTTGCATGCAGCTCGTCAATTACGTGCAGTCGGTGCTGCACTGCTGCGGCGTCACCCAGGAATCCTACCGGGACTGGAACGGGAACCCGTACTTCAACTGCAGCGTGCACAACCCGAGCACGGAGCGCTGCAGCGTGCCCTCCTCGTGCTGCCGGCAGGACACTGAGTTGATGATCAGCGCCATGTGCGGCAAGAACGTCATGAATCTGGTGGAGCACGACGCCTGGCAGGCAGGCTGCTCCAATTCTTCACCATCTCCTTTCTCGCCTCGTTCGACCGCCAACCCAAGTATACAACAAAGTGGGCTCCAAAAGGGGGCCCGACTTGGGATTGTCCACCGGGCTTCCCTCGTGGAACCCACAGCGTGCCTACGTGGGTAGCCCACATGAGGTCGAACCGGGAACTTAATTTCGTTTGGGGTCACTTCATAATTTCCTTACGGTGTGGGGTATTGCAGTGCATACCAAAATTGAGCAAAAAATTGGGTTGTGGGGATATTTATACAGCGTGTAGTTGGTCAGCCATTTAAAGTTGCGACGAGTCACTCGCTGTAGATGAGCAATTTAGCCAGTGCAGTACAACCGCTAGCCTGGGGTCTTTAACGTGCACCACGCAGTAGTGATACACGACCGCACGCCGGTACGATGCTCATCCAGATCGAAACGGGCAGGGGTGGGGCTCGAACAGAATTGAGCTTGCCTCACTTTCACTGTGTGTCTACTGGAAATATTACCATTTTGGTACATCGATAAAACGTATTGAGCAAGCCCATAAAAAATTAGGCATTTGAAGTGTACGAAATGGAACAAAAATAAATAAAAACTCTGCACATTTCTATATGAAGTTTTGTTGGACAGGTAATCGTGATACATACCCAGCTTGAGCCGTCTATACAGACACCAAATTTTTTAACAGATACCATATTCTGACTAGCATGTTTCAAGTTTACCCTCGAATTCAATACTCAACGTAAAAAATACCACCCCGCGTAAAACGGCCTTCTGAACGTACACACTGAGAGTAAGCTAGTAATAAACTTTAGCAAGCCAGAATTTCTCACTGACGCTTAAAATTACTATCCTGGGTGATTTGGTATTAAAATAAGCCGATCTCCTATGTTGAATTTCCAGAACGTGCCGTAAATATTCTCAAAATTAGCGGAAAGTGCCGTTTCACGTCTTACGACGTGAAAAGTGTTTACTAAATAAACACCTCGCTTAATGGTTTGATAGTGTAAGACTAAAAATGTTGTACGAACCAGAAATCTTGTGATGTGTAACTTTTTTAACGGCCTTAAATAGAGTAGTGAAATGGCAATTTATAAAGCACCTCAATTTACTAGAAATCAACTTGAATTTGTAAAACTCCCAAATATATATCTACGATGCACATCTACTGCTCTAAATGGGACACCCTCAAAACTGCAAGATAGCAGCAGCGGCTCAGTGCCCTCATGCTGCGGGAACTGTTCTAAAAGCTCTGTTACTTCGCCTGCCCAGTGCTTTACCGCGTCTTCTATGCTTATTGTTCGCTTCCACAGTGTGCTGTTGTGGAACATAAAGGTGCCGAAGCAAGCACCAAAGAAATAGGGGATAGAATATAGCTCAAGCCTTCTTGCGACCAAACTAGTTTTAAGCCGTGTGTGCATGCGTGCTTTGTTCTTCACATCTCTGTCACGTTTGAAAGAGATCAACCTCATCGCTAACCTTTTGCGAACCACACAGTGGCGGCCAAGAACGTGACAGGTAACCCCGTTCCCCAGCACAGGTGATCTACACCAGGGGCTGTGCTGGGGCCCTCTTTCAGTACCTGGAGGGCCACATCATCAGCGCCGTGCTCATCGGCGCGCTCTTCATCCTGTTCATCTTCTACCTCATCGCTTTGACCGTGTCCGTGCGGAGTGAAGTGAGAGCCCTCTCCAAGGTCTACACGAAGTACTACAAGACAGTCTTCCACGGGCAAGTCCGGATGACCCGCCGCTACCAGCGTCTCCGGAAGCTGAAAGGCACGCCCAACCCCGACGACGAGCGTATGGCGGCCATTATCCTGGGTCATCAAGATCCCCACGGCAAGACTAGGAGACAGCGGGCTCCGCTGTCCGACAGTAGCCCTGAGAGGAGTGCCATGTCCCCCTGATACTAAAAGAGCTGCTATTTACATACGGGAAGGTTGGTTCCTCCGACTGGATCGATGCTTATGTATCCGGGAAAGTCGGAGCATCAATTGGAAGCCTTTGCATTCGAGGAGGTCGGAGCTCCGACTTGAAGTTTTTGAATTCTGGAAGTCTGGAGCTCCGACTGAGAGCCTTTGTATACCCGGGAAGATATACGCTCCGAAATTTTGTATCCGGAGAGACCCGAGCTACGATTGGAACTTTCGTGTCTGGGAATTGGACGAAGCTGCTGCTAAAAGCATTTGTATCCGGGAAAATCTGAGTTCCGACTAAACGCTTTTGCCTCCGGTGGAAGTGAACACAAATATTTAGGAAGTTTTGTATCACGCATAACAACCGCGCATTACGCACACCGAAACTTTGCTAACTCTAGTGGTGAAGGCAGGATAGGAAAGCCTTGACCAAATGCTTTACCGAAATCAAGAATGGAGGCGATTTTCTTAATGTTTTGAGTCATCGATGTACTAGACCGGCATAGCAACGTGATTGGTTTTTGACGTCAATGTGCCACCAGAAGACAAGAAAAAAGAAAATACATATTTCTTTTCGTAATGTCGTGCGCCGAAGTTAAACTTAGCAAGAAAGAACTTCACGGTGGAACGGTAAAGAGAGGGGAAATACCAAAAACATGGGCGCATTGAGGCTGGGAAATATCTCAACTATCAGGCGTCAAAATCCTTGAAGCTTTGCAAAAGGCATCTTGCTGTATTAGGGAAATCAATGTTTGTTTTCTAACGTTGAGTCGTGCAAAAACCAACACTCAAAGTACGGCATATAGTTGAGAATGCGAAAGCGTTTATGTGGCGTCAATCTACGCCTTACGTATTCTCAATTCGACTCAATTTCGGAAATTGCAGTCACATCACGTGGTCCCGGCTTACGAGACGAGTTCACGGAGCTGGATTGCGGACTATCTACCAATGACTTCCAGTTGAAGATGAGCAGCTCACCATCCCCGTGTTATAAATATTTATTTTCCTGCGATTTCATAATATTGAATGCGCTACATCGTTTTCGTCTAATAAACACGTTAACTATCATGCTGCATAAAAGTCGGTTGATTCGAAGTTACTCGGTGCCAATTCGCCCCCAATCATTTCTTGTCATTACATAGGTGTAATGTAAACTGGAAGGATTCATGAGCTATGGTCTCAACAAGATATTCATTTATACAGTGAGGTGGTATTTTATGTTGAATTTACGTCAGATCTTTGCGAAGGGATAATAACACACTTCCTCCCCAATGGGAATTTTCGGATTAAAAGACGGCATACCTGGACAGCCGGAAATTATTATCAGCCCTGGATTCTGAAATGGCTATAACCGGAAATCGATATCTGTTGCAAAATATTCTGAAGTCTGCCAGACGCCCTCGAAGGCCTCCTTCATTCCGGTAAATATATCGTTCATCGATGTCACTGAATACGATACTGCATACTTAAGGCTGCGGTCCCACGGCGGCCATCTTGAACAAGGCGTTAGTTCAACCAATAGATGGCGACACGCACCCGTGGGGTGGCCGAAACATTGGTTCACGGTGGGATGGCTCGAGCACCATCACGTTCCCCTCGTGGCCTTGCTCGCGCCGCTGCCAGCTGTGCTCAGCTGGCTCAATAGCGTGGCCCAGCAAACGAATGTATGCGAGAATTTCAGGCTTTGTATAAATTGTTCTCTGATATAGGAAGGTGCGGTTCAGCGGTTGTCACGGGCTTTCGCAATAAATCTTACCAAGAAGGAATCAATTGTTGATTGACGTGTCAATACTCTTTCAATGAAAACTTCTGCAGGGATGCACGCTCAGTAGACTCAATCTTCCAAGACATCAGTGGAAGCGGACGTCAAGTAAACTGCTTCGCAATTTACGGTACTTACCTCACCATTATAATGACGACCGAAAAGTGACATAACGAAATATTGTGTTTCATGGGATCCGGAAGATTTTGTAAAGGTTGTTACATTATAGTTCCCAGAAAACAAACGCCGTTGCAATATTTTCGAAAGTACCGATATAATGTTGTAAGTACAGCTTCGGAGGAGTATGATGAAAACCATCAGAATAAATAGGAAGACGTTTATTTGCAATGAACACGCTATGAATGAACGGCGTTTAGCGATGGCAAGTTATGAGCGTATGGGAATTTATAAGTTCACGTGATTGCTAACTATGGACATGCGGACAATGACGACCTGTTTTGTCGGGAGATGGAGTAGCGGTGATGACCTGATATCGGACGAATCGTGGCAGACGAACAAGCAAGTTTCTTCTCAGCGAATGGTAAGCGTCCAGTGTCAAGCACAGCACGGCTACCGACGTTGTCGACGTTTCGAACACTTACCACTTTCGACAAAAGTGCTGGCACATCAGCTAACTTTGTGGAAAGAGTCGAAGGCTTCCTCGAGTCCAGCGCCATCATGAACTGTAACTGAAAACGATCCACTCTTCACTCTGTGGGTGGCGAAACGTATCCGCATCTGCGGAGTCATGGTCGATGCGTACTCTAAGTGGTTGGAAGTTTACACGATGCCTGCCACGACGTAAACACGCGTCATAGACGTTCTACGCTCTCTTTTCCCTACTTTTGCCCTATCAAAAATACTTTTCTCTGATAACGCGCCAAATCTTGCTTCAAATAAAATAAACAAGCCCCCCCCCCCCAAAAAAAAAAATGGCATCAGGCATCACATTAGTGCACCATACCATCCTGCAACTAACGGGCAAGCAGAACAGTGGGTGTGCGAAACGAAAAAAAGCCCTCTTAATTGAAGCTTACGGAAGAAGCAGTTCAGTGAAGAATCGCCAGGTTCTTGTTCCAGCAGCACGCGACGGTTTCATTTTACACGGTAAAAACACCCGCCGAAACAATATGTTCGGCGGACGAAGAGACCACACCGCTCGATCTCATATGATACTATGGCCATGAATGAAGATCGAGAGACTCCCAGATCGGGAGTAATGGCAGATTATTCGGTCGGACAACTTGTGTACGTGAGGAATTTCAGCGGAAGTCGGGCCTTCCATGTAAAACTTGAGTGAAAAAGGCTCTATGTTGGTTGACAAGAAGGTGTCATCCCTCTGAAGACGTTGGATATCAATGCCCTTGAGTGTAAATATAACGAAATCACAAAACTCTCTTTGTGTATTGTGTAACTGCCCTTGTATTTGGTAGTAGAGGCTATGGTGGTGATTTGGACCTTTCACACCAGGCTCCTATTTCTTATTTTTCGCCTCATACTCCTTTGCGGTTTCAGTAGTCTTCAAGAATCTTTTGGAACGGGGACAATTTACGTCAATGAGGCCATTTGTTCCAAGTAGTCAATCAGGGAATGCTGCTAGAAATCCGTCCTTTATATTAACGAATAAGCCGCACTTCTGCACATTGCAGTTTTCCTGTTCCACGTACAGTTGTAAAGCAGCATCCTCATTGATTCTACCATATTCTGTTGCGGGTGAAGAAAGGTCTTTGGGTACACGATACTTGAAACAAGTCTGGCACTGTACGTTGTGGTTCGACACCCACTAATATCGTCGTCCTTATAGAGCCTGATAATTTAATCATTACTTCGTCACCTCATATTGCTCTTCATCAACAGTAAGTACAATAGGCTACCGCCATATTACAATTCAAGAATTGAAAAATTGAGTCGTTCAGTCCTTCAATATGTTTATTAATTATATAATGTTATTACGTTACATTACCTCGAGACGATCGACGTCCATCGTCGATCTTCAAATACTTATATAAGGGGGGGGGGGCGATCGGTGGCCGAGTGCATGTCTAGCGCACACCAGCTCGGAACACGTGGAGCGAAAGCTCGCGCTGCAGAACCCACCCCGCCCCTGCCCGTTTCGATGTGGAAGAGCATCATACCGGCGTATGGTCGTGTATCACTACTGCGTGGTGCACGTTAAAGACCCCAGGTTTGCGGTTGTACCGCACTGGCTAAATTGCTCATGTACACCTGAGACACCAGACGCCCACTAAGGCAGACTAACTTCCGGCTGTATAAACATACACACAACAATTTGCAATTAGACGCACAATCACAAAGAACACAGCGTGTCACCTCTTTTTTTTTACCGTCTTTTTTTTAACCAGCGCAAGCTCGCGCGTTCTCTCTTTTGAGACGGTTAGAACTAACGTTGATTAGAAACCGTCGCACATAAAACCCGCGTTTCTCCTACCCGGCCGCTTCCTCCTCTCATTATGTGTAGGTGGTTAAAACTAAATAAGCTATTGGGGAGGAGATCGAACGGTGGCGCTGGCTAGCGGCCGCCGTCGGAACTATTCTGCGGGAATAACAATCCCGCCGCTAGTATTCGTTCAGCCATGGAGGACGAGGACTTGAGGCTCGTGAAAGGTATGTGGATAATATTTATCTGCTCGAAAAGCATCTGCGTAGGGGTAGCATAGTCCCTGCTTGTCTCACCTTGCTTTAAATGTCGCCGCATTCTCGTTGGAAGCAAAAACCAACCCACGTGTAGGCGCTCGCGATCGGCCGCATCGCTCCGGCTGCGCGCGCCAGGTCGTGCGTGACTGACGCGGTGTGGCGATGTTTGTGCGCTTCCAAGGTTGGAGGAACCGTATTCACGAAACACACGCATTGCTTTTCAGTGTCCCTGTCCCTTGCAACGATCATCAGCCACATCGGCGAGAGCAAGAGGTGCCTCGTTGAAGGCGAGGACGTGCTGAAATGTGATCATGTAATCGAGCGCAGCGTCGCCCCGGAGAAAGTTTCACCAAAACATCAACCAAAATAGTCATTACATTACGTTTTTCTTGAAATGCCGAAATACAGAACACACTGGTGAACATTATAGTGTAGAATGTGGCTAATTAGACTGCTCATTGGCATTAAACGTTACAAGTTGTCTTTTTCAGTTTAATTTATCGGTTATTCAGAGGTGCACGGTTCACGATGAAATATCAATGAGTTCTGCACGACGAGGACTTAGTCATACAGAGATTTCCATTGCTCAATCGAAATTATAGGAATCGCAAAAGGATTCACGCAGTTGCGTCAATATCACAATATCGAACTGATACTGCTACCTAATATGTTCCAGTGTAAAAGCTAGCCTGGAATAAAATAGTGATCAAATGATAGCAGTACCTCTCGGTGGCTTCCGAAGCCTCACGACCCGGTCGTGTGATCCCTTCGAAAGATTCGCCGACGGAACGGCGTTGCGTATCAAGAACCTCCTCTTGTGCACTGTTATGAAATAAGGTGGGGAGATTTTGCCGGCAGCCGGCACAACCACTCGGGAAAAAAAGGTTTGCCGGGAGCTTCGCACGGCAATAATGATTCTTAAAAAAAAAAAAGTTCACCTGCTTTGATTTGAACGTGGGACCTACGACACGTGTAACGGACACCTTTCCACTGAGCTACTCACACATTTTTTTTTTGCAACAAAAACAAGTTTATTTACATATTGCAGTTTCACGTAAACTATAGTTCCCGTTTTGACTATTCCTTTTACACGAAACGTAATAAAAACAACTACCGGCAATTTTTTTTTTGCTCGGTTTGTTGTGCCGGTTGCCAGCAGAATATCTACTACCTATAAAATACAATGTACGGTTTGAACGGATGCCGATGCAAGCGTGATTTACGCGCGTACATGACTCGTCCATTAGCGTAGTTTGCTTGGAAGACATCGCTTGAAAAGTGACGACCACACACCACGTCGTGCGCAGTCAACTTCTTCCCTACTCTTACTAATCCACTGCGATTTGAGTTATTTTTCGGAAGGAAAGCGATGAAAACTGATTCCAAGCTCTAAAGCATGCGCTGAGCACTGCGGTACGCAACAAGAGCGTACTATATTCTAACAAACCTGCAGGGAACGCGGTAACAACACGGCAGCCAACTGGAACGCCGGAGTTGTTTTCCACGCAGGCGGTATTTGTTTTGGTGAACGCAGCGCCCCCTATAGTTCGATCTCCTCGCCAATAATAATGGTGTATTATTCATATTTAGTTTCAGTTTCAGTCAGGGGAAAGGAGGTTCGCGGGAAGTAGGGCCAATAAATGAGCTGCGCTTAGAGTATCGGCACTCTCTTTTTCGACAGTGTTGTGGACGCCGCCATTTTGGTGCTTGTGCAGAGCCAACGGTAGAGCAGGCGCAACTGCCGATCGTCATGATTCAAAATTGCGACTTCCTCAGCATTAGATTCGGTGTTAGGAAGCTCATGTAATATTGCTTTGCTTTGTCGCAAACTGTTTAATGTGGAGGACGGAAAAGCGTTTCTTGTGATTTCAGATACAGCTTCAAATAACTGGACACCATGATTTTAAGCCACAATATGGCCAAGTGTCGCTACTCTGAAGCGTAGCTTATTTAATGACACTATTCATGCCCTTGTTCAAGAAGCTTGTAATACCTGGAGGGTCCATGACGTGAGCCCTGTGGATTCCACAAGCCACTACCTTTTGACACCTGCCTCTTCCTCATTGTTCCCGCTAGTGCCAGTAAATTAGCTATGCTTCAGAGTAACGACACTTGGCCATATTGTGGCTTACAATCATGGTTGCCAGTTATCCGAAGCTTTATCTAAAATCACAGGAAACGCTTTTCCGTCCTCCACGAATGTTTAAACAACCCGCGACAGAGCCTAGCAATATTGTATCAGCTTCCTAGCACCGCATCTAATGCAGAGGATGTTGCACTTTTGGATCATGACAATCGGCAGTTGTGTTTGCTCTGCGCAAGACCCAAAATGGCGGCGCCCAAAACAATTTTGGGGAACGGAGTGCCGATACTTTGAACGCAGCTCATTTAGTGACTCTAGGCATGAAGTGAACTCGGGTGTATTCTTTCCCTCTTCGTCTTTATCGTTTATTGATTTCAATTATATCGAATAATGAACACTTTATATCACGCTACGCTTGTGTAATTATTTCTCTTAGATTTATTAACCTGACCCAGTACTTAAACCGTTCATTTATCGATAGTAAATCTTCAAATATATTTTCTAAATGTGAAGGTGAAACGACACGGAGATTGATGATGATACAGACGCCAACGCCGCCCTCGAAAATTGTTTGAACTTGGAAATCAGCAGTTTTGTCTGCCATCCGCCAGGTAGCACAACAAAACACCCAAACAGTTTTTAATTGTTTTTAAAATTAGCTAAGCTCTACAACTATCAAGAAACCAAAGCAAGATCATTGGGAAAATCTAATACATCGCAATGTATATCTATTCCATAGAATATGTGTTATTAGATGCCAATAAATCTGTTTGATGTCCAAAAAAGATGTGCGTCAAAAACAGGTAAGTTTGAAGGGCTCCCGGAGCGTTATGACTTTGAAAATAAAAAAAAGCCACCGTCCACCTCTTGGGCAACTATTGTAGTTCTAAATGTTCTAAACGATTTTACCATGGTTTAATTATTTACTCAGCGGCATTTGAATTACGATGACTCGAAGCACAAAAAAGTGCTACGTTTGATATAGAATATCTAAACAAAAAAATATTACACAACATTAATTTTTTTTCTGCATATTACCAAATATAATCACTACATCTGTAGCTAATTTCATTGCCCTAGCGCTTGCCATTAAAAGTATATTTGTGCTGAAAAATGTCATTTTTAGGGCAATATTTGGAGAGCTGTAAAAAACAAAGTAGTGCAAATACCAAAAAAGTATACCGTTACATTCTGCTCCGACATCATCTTAACAAAACTGCTCTATTGGAACCGTGTTATCTTTAATGAATCGTTCGTAAAACATGAACCAGCGGAGCAAGTGAGGGTCCGCGCCATCATATTCACAACGCTACAAATGCGCATGAACAGTATAAACCAATACATACATAATATCAAATGAAAGAGGATTGCATTGCCTTTCGAATGACATCAATCCCACAAAACAGTGCTTAAAAGGAGATGAGTAATGACCTACCAAAAAGTACCTAAACTGCCACATTCAGTGGGACCGTGGCCTTAACTGGAGTCTGTATTTCAGGAATTGCAGGAACTGAGAAAAGGTGTGACGAAATCCAATAATCAATGAAATGTCTGCGCTGTAGGTGACGTGAAGTGCTGGAGGAAATTTTTAGGACCCTATAGGAGTCTAGGCAAACTATAATAAAGCCCCACAGACCAGAAGTCGAGACACGCAATTCTCAAAGGCTTTACTACATCTCGGGGGAGGGGGGGGGGGGGGCAGTACTCTTCAAATCTCCAAACCAGACTGTCGTAATTGGTGACTTCCTCCGATGGTAGTCCAAATGTATTGAAGACATCAATAGACTCCTGCCCTGCGACATGCAAAAGATAGCGGCCTTTTGCTGCTCAGCCAGAGGTTTGATGGGCTCCATGACGAACAGAAAAAGCTCCGTTCTCTGCCTGAACTTCCTCCAGTTTTCAGCGGCATGCTCTCCCAACCTCAACGTTCCTGGCGGCAGTAGTTTAGTCATGATGTACGGTGATTATCATCCCACTTCTGACACCAAGTATCGTTCTGTCAAGAACGACAAATAAAGCAGTCCGTATACACCAGGACGGGATTAAGCCCGGTTCACACAGTTGCGTTTGACTGCGTTTGACTGCGTTTGACTGCGTTGCGGCAGCGAGACACCAGGACATCCCTACTTCTTATATCGCGTGCCAAGAAGATTCCTTGAATTGGATTCCACGCTTCATACGAAGCACAGATGTGCCGGTGACTCGCTTTCGGTTCTCGCCGCAACGCAGTCAAACGCAGTCAAATGCAAGTGTCTGAACCGGCCTTGAGATCAACTGCCGTCGTCGTTGTCGTCCTTATTGGTTTTGCTCGTTCATCATTAATCTAGGCAGATTACACTGAGCGCCGCAGGGAGTGCTTCCGACAGACATTTAGTAGAGTTCCTGTATAGGCTCCCGTAAGACTATAGTATACAAGACGCGTTGGCAGAACACAATGTTGGTACAGCTGTATAACCATGGCGCCGCATTTTAGTGTGAAGAAATGTCAAAAGGGAGATGAAGAAAGGCCAAAAAGTTATACAGTCGAATCTCGTTAATTCATACTCGAGGGGGCCGAAAATCGGTTTGAATAAAGCAGAGTTTGAATTACCGGCAGTTTCTTCCTATAGAGGCGCACAGGATGGGACCTGCATGTTAGTTTGAATTATCCATAAGTTTGAATTAAGAGGGTTTGAATTAACGAGATTCAACTTATTCAAAAGTGGCACAAAGACACCTTCTTCGGTATGCTCAACAACTCACGGACGTCAAGAAGACATTTTACACGTAAACAAATGTGTTGTACTTGGTTGTGTGTATGTTTATACAGCCTGAAGTTAGTCAGCCTCAATGGGCGACTTGTCTCTTAGCGGTACATGAAAATTTAGCTAGTACAAAAAAACCGCTAGCCTGGGGTCTTTAAAGGGGCGGTGTAACGATATTCAATTGGACTGTTTTTCACTTTACACGAGCTTACTGGCACTAGTGAGACTCAAGGATACTCGCACGCAACGCCACTGACTAAGAAACTCTTTTGTTGCGCTGTAATTTCGAGGACAAAACCGAGCGTTTTCATTCAATCTCTCCTTCGCAAAACCTGATGACGTAGCTGGGCGGTAGCAGTACCGCCCAGTGACGATATTTGAATGTGGCTCATAGATTGGACCCGAGCATTGCGTGGGAACTCGATTTGGGCTCGTGATAATCTATAGCTCGAGAAAAATTTGGGTATACTTCGTTTCAGCTTACGTCCAGACGCAGCCAATGCTACAAGCGCGAGCGTGTGGCCCTGAGCAGTGTTTGCACTGCACGAGCGCGCGTGCTTGACAGGGACGCTGAAAGCTAGGGGCTCGCGCTTGTAGCATTGGCTGCGTCTGGACGTAAGCTGAAACGAAGTATAGTGTCCTGTGTCCAATCGCTGCAATGACGACAACAGCCGAACCATAACAATGTCTGGAACTCAGCGCGTGTCCTGTGCTTTGCCAACCAAAGCGCGGGGCTATGATCAACATTGGCGGCATATAATCGGCTCCAGATCACGTGGCCGCTTGTTCTGGCTGCGAGTTGAGGGGGTGAACTCTGCTTGTTTTTCTTTATTTTTTTCTGCGACTTCGATTGCGTGTGGTGAAAAACGAACGGGTATTTCACAGGTCATTAACGTCAGGGATCCGTTCTAAGCGGTATTTGCGCTAAATACAAAAATCGTTGCATCGCCCCTTTAACATGCACCACGCATTAGACAGCACGCCGGTACGATGCTCATGCAGATCGAACCGGGCAGGGGTGAGGACGTGGGGACCAGGGTGTCGAACCGGAACCGAACCGAACCGAAAACCGGAACAGAACCGTTATTTTTAGCCGAACCGGAACTGAACCGAACCGAAACCTTCGCCGCCATCTTGGAACTGAACCGGAACCAAACCGAAAAAAAATATAACGGTAACCGGTTCAAAACGGTTCAAGGTAATTTCTTTTTTCTTTTTTGTTAATATCACAAAATGAACATATGGGAATAAACAGTTGACGGCTGTAGTTCTATCTATTGATCAAATCGTCATATACAGAATTGCAATGTATGGTAAATTGTGGGTTTTCGTGGCGCTTTTGTGTTGGCACTATGATTAGCCATGTGTCACGTTGTCACGTGACGTCATGCTGTCAATACATGTTGTCAAGTAATGTCACGTGACCTCGTGACGTCACGTGACTCACCGCGTCAACTCGATTTAATTTGAAGAAATCACAAGATGTATTAACCTTGCTGACAGCGTGACGTAACATGACACCACGCTTTTGTACCGAGAGTCACGTGACACTGTGACGTAAGCGAATTTAGTCGAGTGCTCTGGTTCATGACAATCAGCATCGCC
Source organism: Ixodes ricinus (assembly GCA_037355805.1). NCBI lineage: Eukaryota > Metazoa > Arthropoda > Arachnida > Ixodida > Ixodidae > Ixodes > Ixodes ricinus. Next base: position 16,285 of record JAZHYW010012187.1, read on the forward strand.
AAACATTCGGGTAACGGCTCATGTCAATTAATAGCCCAAACCTAACAATATCTGAAGCTCAGCCCAAGCTTTTGCTTTCCAAACCCGAGCCGCCTAGGGCATGACTATGATGAACACTGACGGTATATAATTAGCGTCAGATCACGTGGCCGCTTGTTCAAATGGCGAGTTGAGGAGGGGATCGACAGCTGTCTCTTTCCTTTATTTTGTCTGCATCTACTATTGCGCGGAGGAGGAAACTAATGGATGTTTTCGCAAGCTATAAACGTCAGGGGTTACTTCTTAACAGTATTTATTGAAAGTACAAACAAAATTTCAAGACCAATTTTACATCATTGAGGCACCCAAACATTTTTTTTCGTTGTTGCTGAACTGCATCCGAAAGATGTCCCCGAGAATAGAAGTATTGAAATGACTAAATGCGACTTCTTAATATGACGTTACATTGAGCTACATGTCTGTACGAAAGGAATACCTAAAAAAAAAAAGATTTTAGTGACCTTAGAGGGACAGCCGAACGTTGGCAGTCGCTGTATGTCTCACACGAGCGTGTTTAATGTATTGACCAAGTTTCGAGCCCCTCTGTATTTTGCTTAAAGGAGCTATAAAAAGATTTTCATACATCACTAAATACTACTCAGGATCACTCCCTAACGTTAATAACTGATTGAACTTGGCTTTGCTCTTTTTTCTAGCCAATGGCAGTCGCCAAAAAATTAGAAAAATATGAGCATCGTTCATCCCCTCAATTCGGAGCCAGAAGCGGCCACGTGGCCTGGTTCGGCTCCGAATCGAGGGTCCGAGTTGATGAGAATTCGGCTATTCTCATCACCGAAGTGGTTGGACACGAGCCACTATCCAAATGTCCGCAGAGGCATTGATTGTTACGAGCCGATGTACAGTGCTCACGCAGTTCTCCTGTCCAATCCATGAGCGGCGCTCGACCGTCGTTAGGCGGGTGGTTTTGATTCTACAATTACGACATCAATCTTTGCGAAGGCAAGACTAAAAGAAATAGTCTCATTTTATCCTCGCAATTTAACCGCGACAAAGAAGCGTCTGAATCAGTGGCGGCCTGTGCGAGTATACTTGGGCCAGACTAGGACCAGTACGCCTCGGAAAAGTCATGAACATTCCAACCCGAAATCGTTTTAGGACCCCTTAAAACTTCCCAGGGTGCAAAACAAAAGCAATGAAGGGTTGCTGTTAACAAGTGACAAATAAAATTGTCGAATTAGCACACACAAACGGAGGAGGCAATTCCTCAGGAATAAATTCAGCCTTTCCACTCTGGTGAAGAAGGAGACCAGCGAAGCTGTACTATGGTGGGAATGAAGTAATGGCCGGCCGCAAGTCGGCAAGCCAGAGTGGAATGGCTGGGAAGGTTGCCGCCATCTATAAGTGACGGCGGCAACCAGACAACCAGCCAGCCAGTTGTCTGGTTGCCGTCGTCACTTATAGATGGCGGTTGCTGTCCAAAGTTTAGTGTCATCATTTGTTTGCTGACGGACACAATACTGGAGAAACTAGCCCTTAACAGCTCCGCAGTAAAAAGAAGTGTGTGTGTGTGTGTGTGTGTGTGTGTGTGTGTGTGTGTGTGTGTGTGTGTGTGTGTGTGTGTGTGTGTGTGTGTGTGTGTGTGTGTGTGTGTGTGTGTGTGTGTGTGTGTGTGTGTGTGGGAGGGGAGGGGAGGTAGTTTTAAAAACATACTGTGTTGTAAAGGTTCCTCTACCCCGCATCTTTGGCGCAGACCAAAAGCGTTACCCCGGAAACTACTTTGTTTGCAAAAAAATACGTTTTTGTCGTGACAGACGCGCCGTTCCTCACGACGATGCACTAAGAATAATAATACGTGCCTTTCAAATACTTGGCTTTCACTGAGCTTGAACGTCCTGCAGCGTGCATTGTGCACCATCGAATTAGATTTTCATAGCAAGAAGAAATCACAATGACCACCAGCCTATAGTGTGATGACGTCACGTGCATACCATGTTAAACAGTTTAGCTTTCTGGTGAAATGTGATGTTCGCAACACTAGCAATAGATGTCCTAATTGTAAAGTTTTGCAGTATTTATAGCAGTCTGGCGATGATATATGGCAGCCTAGAGAAATGTTAAAGCGCATGAATATTCAAGCATAGTGTTGTAAAGTGAAAGCCCAAAACAAGTACAGGTAAAACCGAATATAACATTAGCCTCCCGAGGCAGTATTTAGCGAAGTTTCGAGCTCATGCAAGCTGATGAAATATGATTTATACTAAAATTTTAGGAATCTTCGTCTGTCCTTCGCGCTATTTACGAGTATGTAAAATTATGAATTTCATTGCGTGCATCTTTACGCATCTCTTTTTGCAGTAAGGCGTTCTGTGAGGAATTATTTAGAAAAATTACATTAGTTATCTCTCTCTTTTAGAACATTTCGTGCATTTGACTTCCAATCTATCATGTGAGCACAGAGTCCTTTTTGGCGTACCCTGCAACACGATGTTTCACACTGCCAATCAGAAAAACACTTTTACGCAGACTCCACAGCTCGCGTAGTTTCGAGTCGTTCTTCCGTGTCGGTCTCAAGCGGTTATGTGAACCTTATAAAGTAAAATTTATTGATCATTTTAAAAATATATTTGATTACTAACTGAATATTTGACAACATAAAAAAGAGCCGACCACCCTAAAGCAAGGCCCCCAAATTATCTGAAAGGTTTCTGCCACTCTTTTCCGGCGTTTTTATCCTCGACAGGAACGTTGTATATGATACGGGACGGCCTTACACACATTTATGATTTCGAAGCTAATTTAAATAACTGTGTTCCTCACACATATAACTTCTCAAACATATAGAAGTCTGTTATTGCCTCTTTTACGTGGTGAACACTACTTTTATGTGCCTGCGGGCTGGACAAAAACAAAGTAAACAGGAGCGCGCGGCGGAACTATGACGATTACGCACGCAAACCGTCAGAAAGTGTCCAATTAAGTAGCTGCCATGTCGAGTAGAACGTGAACTACTACTTCGTTTTTCTTAACAAAAAAGAATCTTGGAGGACGCTTAAGCTTCGCCTCTAAAAGTGCAACGCGATAGCGTTAACGGGCCTCGTTTGCATCGCATTCTCATTTGCCGCGCAAGCGTGCCGCGCGAGGCCTAGGCAAAAGTGTCTGACTCGCAATCGAAGGGTCGTGGGTTCGAATCCCGCCTAAAATTTTTACTTTCTTTTTCTTTAAGGCAAAGGAATTACTTTGAAAAGTGAAATCATTTTAGACATACGGCGACCTTTAACTCGCATTACATGTCATGTTTTAATCACTCTTATTCCACGCGTGATGTCACGTTTCACGTGAGCATTGTGGGTTGTTTGAAATTCTTGCGCGAGGGCATGTAGCTCTGACGTCGTGACCCTATCGAATAATCAGGATTTTTCAGTCACGCCACCGACATCGGCTTTTCAGCGACATGAGCTCCTTAACGATCGCGTTAAAATCATCGATTAGCAAGGGTGATGCTCATTTGCAAATTAAATTGACCGGCATCGTGTCAAGGACAAACCTCAACAGCTAGCCAGGCTATGCCAGCTTATCCTGTATAAGAAAATGTTCACTTGGGCAAGCGCTATTTTGGGCCAGATTCGATCCGAGTGCGAACGTGCATATAGATTAGAGCAAAAATTTCGATTACTCCTTGCTGCATGATCAGTCGCATGCATGCGGCGCTGAGTGCAAACAATGTATGGTTAGAACAACAAGCATTTTTATTGCCGCTCGGTGTTCCTATAAAAAATAGACTGAAAGGAATTATCCTAAAACTTTTGTGACATTTTGAAAATTTCATTGCTTTCAGCTCAGTTGTGTCGTCATCATATACATATATATTGTGAAGCGTATTTCGTAAACCATATTTCAAGATATATATGGCCACGAGGTGCTCATTTTATAATCTTATGTGATGTAATTAATGCCTTATTTTAAAGACACAATCACGATTTCACTTTTAATACTGCGACACAAAGTTGTACTAATTACGGGTATTTTAGGCGACCTACCACACTTCGCGACAACATTTTATACGGTGTAAATAGATCAGCTTGAATTTTAGAATTTTACTTAAACACGAAGAAAGGACAAGAAAATACAGTATAGTTCTAAATTTCAAGCTGATCTATTTACAGGTATGTACCCACAAGCTCAACTCTCTACTCTTGCACTTAAACATTTTGATTCAGGTAAAATACATGTTACTGGTAAACAAAGGGATGTTGAGTCGTATGAACACGACGTTATGTACGTTAATGTAGATTTTCTTCTACTCTTGCATCGAAATTAAATAACTGAATTTCATGATCTTGGTACCTAGAAAACAAAAGTAAATTGCACGGACGATCGAAGAAAATATATCGTTAATCGTTTCATGGCGTAAATAGTGTATATTGCCAGAACAACGCGGAAACTATATTCTCAATTTAGCGGTTCAAACCGGTTCGAACCGGTTCGAACCGGTTTGAACCGTTATTTTTTGCTCCCGGAACTGAACCGGAACCGAACCGAAAGCCGTGAACCCGAACCGGAACCGAACCGAAAAAATTTCGGTTCGACACTCTGGTGGGGACTGAACCCAGCATCCCTGGGGTTTGCAGCGCGAGGCTTTCGTTGCTCGCGCGCTTTTCATGCCGTCAGAAAGAAGTAAAAGGGAAGAAATCGTGTTCAACCCGCTCTGCTGTCCAAAGCGATGCCTCGCGGCACTTTCCGAAGAAAGCACACTCATCTTAGACGTGAACCCTCTGTACAGGATACCTCTCGTCGTCGTCAATCTCTTAATATTCGTCGCTTCCTTCGGAGCTCTCGGGATGGCCGTGAGTATGGGTGCTTTCTGCACGCGGAAGGTTAGAGCCGTCATGGCTGACCTACTTCCAATCTGATCTTCCAATATGTCAAACCACTGAAGCGGGCGTTGATGAACCCACGCTTGCGTTAAGCACAAGGACAGCTGGTGTGCTTGTGTCCCAGTGACCCCGGGACAGAGTCGCGGCCGACCTCAGGACAGTGTCTTTGTGGACTTAGAGGACACTGTTCTGTTGGTTTTGTTGCCCTATGGGTGGTATTAACCTATGGAGCCTCCTGCGTTACCCAGGGGTGCTGCGAGGAACTTGTTAGGCCTTGTTTGGGTAGTACAAACTCGAGCGGCTCTCAAACTGTCAGGCATGCAGAAGTGTGCCTGCTCTGGTGCGGAGCGCGAGATCACGATGAAAATATAAAGAAACAACAAAAGAATCCGAACGCCGTCAAAGCTAAGACGCTAAGGCGCGAGCCATGAGATGCCGTTCCACGCGTTCCAAAGTAGACATGACAAAAGAAAAGAAAAATGAAAGCGTCGCGGCACAGGTGTTTCGACGTCACCACCCAGAAATAATAGACGCGTACCCGCGGTGGTGTCATGAATTTGGCACTTCTAATAGACCCTTTCCGAAATTCAGTCTGGCCACTTTGATCACTATCATCATCATCTGAAAAATGGCATATGTGCCATACCAATGGCGGCTTTCTATTTACTGATGAAGGAACATGTTGAAGATACTCCTAAGCTGAGGATTCGAGGCCTATACATTCTAGACGTTAGCACGTTGCGAAGCCGGAATTGAATGCAAGCGCTGCGTAAGCGTTCATTTCTATAATTCGGGCCCAGTGAACCTGTTAGTGACATAAAATTGACTTCGAAACCCCTTGACTTATAGAACTTTATCAAGGCGTATGTCTGGGCTGGCGCTTCGTTCTGACTGGTTGCGTCTTTGTGGGAATCGACACTGGAAGAGATGATCCAGAAAAACCTGTATAGCGAAGAGTTCATTCTCGTCTGCCGTTGGCATGCAAAAGTGACGGTGCCCGATAAAATACTGCAGGCTACGGGTTCATTGCGGCCATTCGTATGGCAAAAGTTAAACTGCCATTTCAGCCACCAGATGGCACTGAATTTCGGAAAGGGTCTATTGTCTTGAGGCGTTGAGTCTGGCCCGATTTTTGGCGTCCAAAGATGTTTTTCGTTCTTCAGCACCGAAGCAGAATTAAAAAAGCTCGACCAGCGTGCCATAAATAGTGCGAGGCTCAATCAGGTGAGCTTGTACTACCCAAAAACGAGGGGCGCTACGGTGTGTTCAAAGCTTCACTGCGCAGGAGGCCTATAGGGCCCAACAAGCTGGGCTCGCTCGCTGCTGAGCACGTGCTGACGACACGCTTCAACAACGCTTCTAACACGCGCATTGCACACATCAAGATTGTCTTTCTTGGGAGATCACAAACAAGAACTCGCTCCGAGCATGCGCTGTGGGCAGTCATCCAAAATATGTCGCCCAGCGAATAACTGAGCGATCCGAGAGCGTCGCTGTTGTCGGCCTGCCGCGATGGGCCGAATTCTAACTATGACGTCCGCAAAGGATTTCTGTGTTGACGGAAATAAGACTAATGTAAGAACTTGAATTTTGACGGTGTTTGCAGCGTTGTTTTCAGAGCGCAGTAATTTCAAGCTCCCACCATGGAAATGACAAACACCATCGAGGCATTGTCGATTTGCAAGGAAGCCGAGCCATTTGCTACGTCTTACCCAAGCATCAAGGAGAATGCAGGGATTGGTGTTCCACGCGCCACACGCGCACGCCTTTCCTGTATAAAAGATTCGAAGTAAATAACCAAAAGAAAGCATTGACGGACGCGCGTGCAAGATGCCATTTGTTTTAGGTATTTGCTTTAGAAAATTTACTACTGCTGAGGCCAGCACGTGCGGCGCGTGGAACACCAATCCCTGCATTCTCCTTGATGCTTGGGTGAAGGCAGCCAAATGGTCTATTACGTAAGGAGAGGTAACCGGTAGGGCAATGCACATGATCAGAGACATGGCTCACTTAATAGGCTGCCAAGACCGGCAATCTTGATGGTGCGGAACGTATGTTGCAAAGTGTCGTGACCTCGTCAATATATTTCGGTTTTGACGTGATTGGCTGGTTTCTCGTGACGATCGAGAGTCACGTAAAAAAATAAAAAAAAGATCACAGTGTTCTGAAACCGATCCACGGCTCCATATTGTCTCGTCGTCTGCGCTGTCTGAAGTTATAACACAAAGGAACTGTGGAAGCTCGCCTTCAGCGCGCGCTCAGCAGTCACGCACTCAGCGGTGGCCGGTAGTGAGTACTAAATACTTTACTAGGGGGAATACATTCCACTCCGCTCATTTGCATTAGACAGAACGCCTACAGCGCCGAATCCAGCCCTGACGGAGGGGAGGTCCGCGTCAGTCCACGCGCATGTGCACGTGGATGTTCGCGGCGGCCGCGGCGGTGTCGTCTCCGATTCCACCTAAAGCCCCTTCATGTTTCAAAAGTAGCGCAAGGTGCGTCGATGCACGAGGCACGTGCAACGTGCAACCCTTGGGAAGATCATGGCGGCACAGCGCAGCAAAGTATTTGGCGCAGCACTGAGCTAGATTTTAGACGCCATGTTCTTCCTAGAAGTGGCGCGCGGCACGTGTCTCGAGCATTTCCACAACAATGAATTTGGTATGTAGAACAACCATCATCATCATCATCATTTACCGCCCGATAGCCGAGACCTCCCCGACGATAGATGGCTCTCGCCAAGCCCAGAAAACCTGTCCGCGCCGAGGCTATTGTATTTGAGAGGAGTGGAATGTATTCCCCCTAGTAAAGTATTTGTGAGTACTCTGGAGTATATACTCCGCTGGTCTCTACTATAGGGGGCTGGATGAGCTGCGTAGCTGCTCTCCGAGCCTGGCGCAAGTGAAGCCACCGGAAGTTCGATGCTTGTCCCGGAAGTCGGAGGTGTGGTGGGCAATTCCTAGTGCATTTAGTCGATATTTTGCTACCATGCTTTTTGTGTCTTTGATTGGGTTTTATTACTCCCGTTCTGGATTAAACGCCGAGAATGAGGCATTTGAACTTATGGCATATTCACACTTGATCCAGCTAGAATCTTAAAATGTTTACATTGAATGGCTTCCCATTATACATATCGAGTCTGCATGCGCTCTTACTGCGCAACAAGCAGGCTCTCTTGAGGAACAAGCGAAAATCCAGCGCCCTCGACGCTTTTCTGAGCCAGAACTCGGACAGGTTGACAAAGCCCGCCAAGCGCTCACTTCCGGGACAAGCCGCTTACTTCCGGTGGCTTCATACCTGTTTGCTCAATGCGCCATCCAGCCCCCTCTAGTGGAGATAAATGGTATACTCCGTTCACCCTTCAGCGCAGAGCTTTCTGCCCTTGCTCACACAGGTGTGAACGGGCAGCCTATTAAGTGAGCCAGTTCCTCGCGCTACCGCCTCGCGTTCCTCGCGCTACCGCTTCTTATCTTGTCGGGTTGGAAAACCGTGTTTCAGGTCCTCGCCGCTGCAAAAGCTGTGCGCTGAATACCAGAAATGCTCTCTGCTACCAGATCTTCGCGCTCCAAATCTGCGACCGGGCACTCTATGGCTCCGTCGTCGAACTGCCAGGCTTTGTGAGTATAGAGGAGGCTATGGCACTGCAGAAGCCAGCGAGCTTGTGCCAATTATGATTATAATGCTATTAAATGCAAAGGTGCAAGTGAGTTGCACAGGAATGACGAAAATAATCTCCGGAGAAGGAGAACAAGCGGGACAAAGGACAAACACAAATCTCCAAACACACCTAGTGACTGGTGCGCGACCGAAAAAACCCACTGGTCCGGGTATCGAACCCGGGACCTCTCCATTCAGTGGAGCGCTCTACCAACTGAGCTAACCAGGAGTTAGCTCAGTTGGTAGAGCGCTCCACTGGTGGAAAGTGGAAAGGAGGTGACTACCGAATAAATCGCGCCCTCGCGCCGTCACTATATTGCTCTAAAAAAAAAAAGTTGTTCTTGTGTAAAATTTATCTCTCGACACGCATGTCCCAACCAGAATGTTTAAAAAAAAGCGTTTTTTTTTTAAATTCTTCTGAGTGGCCCTTCAAGGGTGAACGGAGTATAGGGAGTATTCACTGTATGCCATTTTTAAGGGCGCTGTTTAGAGCGTGTGCTCAGAGACGAGCTCACTTTAATAGGCTGCTAAGACAGGCAGTCTTGATGGCGCTGAATGAACGCTGCAAGAGAACCTTGACTCGCCGTCAGCAAGCGCTTAGCAGTCGCGAAAACAGCTATGGCTGCCAGTGAATACTCCATATTAACTGGCGGTCATAGTGATTGTGTGCGCAAGCGTTGTGCCAAGCGCGTGCTGACAGCCAGTTTCCACAGTTCCTTTGTATCATTCCACACCATCATATTGCCAGTCTTAGGAGTCTATTATTGTAAGCTCGTTATGATCAGGGTGTCGAACCGGAACCGAACCGAAAACCGGAACCGAACCGGTATTTTTTCCGGAACTGAACCCGAACCCGAACCGTTATATTGTTATCGCGATGAACCCGAACCGGAACTGAACCGGAAAAAAAATAACGGTTACCGGCTCATGTCAAAACGGTTCGGCCACGCGCTGTTGACAATGAATGTGCTATCAATGCCATCTGTTTTTTAAGTGCCGTCAACTGACACACACCTCGCTTACATATTTTCTTCTCCACTCAGTCTTAGGAATATAAACGCTGCATCCATGAATCTTGACAAACGCTGCATCCATGAATCTTGACATAGGAACCAGTATTGCGCTGGTCGCGGCTTGCACGGAAAAAAAAAAATTGAAAGGCTGTGCAAAAAAAAAAAAAAAAATCGCGTCACGGGATTTCATTTTTTTACAATCTCGTAAATCCTAAATGCTGCTGTGTGCTCATTTCATAACACGTTTCTAGAACGCGCGAGTTCTTGAAGCTTGCTTCCATCGGAATGAGAAAAGAAAAGGCTGTGGAGTTTGATAATGTTTGAGGGAGAGAAAGAAATTTTATTTACAGTTGAAATGAGCATTCATGAATTATATCTGCTCTTCGCTGCCCCAACCACCGGTCAGAGTATATCGAGCTATGAAGTGTCAAGATTTACATGCCGTATTTTTTCGTACCAGAAACTCGATAAATGCGGGGGAAAAAAACAGGGATACAAACCCTAGTCGCTCGCGGAGAAGCGAAGCTGCGCGCACTTTCGAATTTGACAAGGGATCTGCCGAGCTTCTGTTGCTTCCGTCGCCTGCCCAGCGTAGTCATGGGACTCAAGCGGGCGCGTGCGCTCAAACCAACGCTCAGCAGACGCTGGAGTTAGCGCCCGTGACAGACAGCCCTGTCATCAGACAGTCGTTGTTTGCCGCTTGCATTGGCTACAGGCTTTTATAAACGTTATGCACCACTAGTTCCGACGATGTATCCCGTTTCGCATGTGCTGATTTCAGATGTTTTATTTGTAATTTATTTTGATGTTGCAATTTGTCATTTATAATTTCCGAACCGGTTCGCGAACCGGTTCAGCGCCCGAACCGGTTCGCGAACCGGTTCGCGGATCAAGTAATCGAACCGGAACTGAACCGGAACCAAATAAATTTACCTGAACCTGAACCGTAACCGAACCCGTATTTTTTTCGGTTCGACACCCTGAGTTATGATAAAGGAACTTTTTTTCACATCGCAAAGTTTAAAGACGTAATTGTGGGATCGAAAGCACTCGCCTGACGACAGTGAGACGCGGCTCACGAATTGGACACGATAGAGTCACTGAATGAGCTGCGCTTAGAACTATCGGCACTTCGTCCCCGACATTGTTGTGGGCGCCGCCATTTTGGTGCTTGTGCAGAGTAGGCGCAACTGCCGATCGTCATGAATCAAAAAGTGCGGCTTCCACAGCATTCGATTCGGTGTTAGGAAGCTCATGTAATATTGGTTTGCTTTGTCTCAAACTGTTTAAACATTTGTGGAGGGCGGAAAAGCGTTTCCTCTGGTTTCAGATAAAGCTTCAGATAACTAGCAACCATGATTTTAAGGCACAGTATAGTCAAGTGTCGTTACTCTGAAGCGCTCAGCTTATTTTAGGCACTAGGACACGAGAACTGCGTGAGCACTCAACTTCGGCTAGTAACAATCAATGCCTCGGCGGACATTCGGGTAGTGGCTCGTGTCCAACTACTGCGGTGATGAGAGACGCCGAACTCTAGAGGCCCTACGTACAGTTGCGTTTGAGAGCCTTTGAGTGCGTCTGACTGCGTTGCGTAGAGAAATGAAAGCGAGTCACCGGTACATACATCTGTGCTTCGCATGAGGCGTGGAATCCAATTCAAGGAATAGCTGGGCACGCGACATAAGAAGCAGGGATGTCCTTGTTTTCCCGCAGCCGCGACGGAGTTATATCCGCTCTCCGAGCAGGGCAGTGAAGCCACCGGAAGTTTGATGCTTGTCCCGGAAGTCTGGCGTTTGCTGGGCTTCCTAATGCATTCAGTCGATGTTTTGGTCCGTACTCTCCGGTGTCTTTGAGTGGGTTTTCATAATCACGCTCCGAATTGAAATCCCGAAAATGAGGCATTTGAACGCGGGACACATGCATACTTGATCAACTAGAATCCCAAAATGTTTACATTGAATATCTTCCCAAGATACTTCTCGGGTCGGCATGCGCTCTAGCTGCGCAACAAGGAGGCTCTCTTGACGTGACAAGCGAAAGACCAGCACCCTCGACTCTTTTCGAACCAGCGGTCGGAAGGGCTACGAAGCCTGAAAAGCGCTCACTTCCGGGACAAGCCACTTACTTCCGGTGGCTTCACACCTGTTTGCTGAATACGCCATCCAGCCCGCTATAATAGAGATCAGTGGGCCATAAACAATGCCTGGAGCAGCGCGTGTTTTATACTTTGCCGTCCCCTGCCATCAGGCCACGTGGCCGCTTGTTCTGGCTCCGAGTTGAGTAGAGTTGAGGGATGAAGGATGCTCAGATTTCTCGAATTTATTTGCCGACTGCCATTGCTTAGGAAAGAAAAACCAAGTCCAGTTTATTCGGCTATTAACGTTAGGGGAGTGAATCTAAGGAGTATTTGGCGAAAGTAGAAGGATCGTTTCGTGACCCCTTTAATTCGAGCTTTTGCCGCTTGATGTCGTCACGCGAAATAAAAGTACATTGTAACTGCAGCGATGCCGTATCACTGCAATGGTGAACGCGCTTGGCCTTACCTTTCCACCAGATCTACTCCCTGTCCTACCGGTTCAACGAGGTGTCCCTGACTCGCGGCTCGGTCCTAATCACGGTGGCTGTGAACCTAGAGTTCCCGGTAGTGGCCATATCCTCCGTCACCTTCATCGTGTCCTTCTTTGGCTTCTTCGGCACATTGCGGGAGAACAAGACGCTACTCAAGTGGTACATCCGCTTGATGACGTGTACCATATTCCTGGTTCTGCTCGTCGCTCTAGCCGTCATCTTCATTCCGTTCATCGCCAAGAGTGTGAGTAAGATAAAGTATAATATAATACATAAATTATTTTAAAAAAATTATTAAAAAAACAATATGGCACTTTGATTTACCAAGAAAGGGGAGGAAGGGCGGGACCATTTTAGCATAAGGACAGCACCAAACTGCGGGCGTACAAACAAGCTTTGGTGGGAACCAACGTTACTAGAACAACTCAGTTGGGAAACTGCCATAAGGCCTGCTCTGAAAAAGTGTCACCGATCCGGATACTCGAGAACCGAGCTAATGGCGATCGCAACGTCGCCATTTCCCCCGCAGCGGCCACTCGGGGAACTGCACGGCTGCTTGTATTGGTTCGGGAGTATATCGCATTCGATAGCGTCCACTGTGACTGTTCTATTTTGGCTTTAATCGGCCATTTTGGCGCCGAAACATATACGGTGGAAGGGGTTTCAGGGATGCCGACCCCTGTCTCCCAAGCGGACGCACCGCGAATTACTAAAGAAATTAGGACGCGTCCAGGTCGGGACGCGCTACCTGAAATCACCCGTGAGACATGGTTGTATAAAAACAATATTAATTGTGCCACAAAACCTTGTACCATTTAGAAAACATCACACATCGTTTGTTTTTACGCAAAAACATGCTTTCTAAAAGTTCAAGGTGATTACAGTAAATAAAATAGTTTGAACTGTCATCTTGGCACCTCGAGCTTAGGAGTTTCGGTACTCTCGGAACATTCAGTGACTCTAGCAGTAGCCATATAAGGTGACTTTCATGTTTCAACTCTTCGCTAAAAGGTGGCGCTGTTATCGTATTTAGCTGGGTCTCGGGGCTTCAGGTCTCGGTGGACGTCAGCGGCCCAGGGTTCAACGGCGAGTTTCCCAACTGAGTGTTATAGTAACGCTGGTGGAAACAAACTGATCGCACATACGATTACCTTGCTCCCACCCACCGTGCTCCCACCGAAGTCATATAGTTCGTACCTGAGCCCGCGCCGCACGGGATACTGGCCTCGTGCGTTGGTGCACCTGTCGCTAGTTGGGAAGACAAACACGAACACGTCATGGGGTATTTAATTGTGTGCGGCGCTATACTCCGTTCACTCTTAAGCTGAGACTGCAACCATATGCCAGAAGCCCGAGAGCACCAGGTCGCTGCTTCGAAACGTTCTCCCGAAGACCGAGCACTCGCGCTAGAAATGCACCTGCCAAAGCCAGAGAGTGCGGGCTATAGCTCACGCTTGTAGTCTTGGCTGCGGTCTCAGCTAAAGGATGAATGGAGTATAGCAAAGAAGACAAACTCGCCAGAGTAGTACAGCAGAATAACTTTTTGTTCCCACGAGCTCTGTCGTGCGTAGAAAGCACTACCGAAAGCCGTATATGCTCCTGCCAGCAGTTCATACAACTTTTATCGAACGTTGCCGCCGCGGCACCGTAGAAGCCTGTGCCATTCAACTAGGGGCTATTCACTGGCCGCCATATTCGGGGGGGGGGGGGTGCACGAAATAACTTAATCCGGGAACCCACATCTCAAAACCCACACTGTAAATCCCCGCGTTATCTACCGCACCTTCAGAAGTCCCCGAGTTTCAAAAACCACGCACACACAACCCCCGTATTTGATTCCAACGCGTTTTTGTCTGGCCAAGTCTAAAACATTGTTCAAGTATTGAAGTCGGAAAGTATGACACATGACATCAATTTCTACAACAAGTGCTGGAGCTGAACTATAGTCCGTTGCAACCTAAGAACGAAGGGCGAGGGTAAGGAAGGCCGGGGAGGAGGAAGCAGACGGAACGCTGGAGAAGAGAGGAAACCTGCTTCTCTCTTTAGCGGTTCCGCCTGCTTCCTCCTCCCCGGCCCGTCTTACCTTAGCCTTCGTTCTTAGGTTGCAACGGATGATAGTTGGTTTAAAGGGATGCTGAACCAAACATTTCAGTGTCTATAATAGGTGACGCACTATCTTTCTATGAGTCAGCAGCCGCCGGCGTGTGCGAGCACACACAACGAAATTGACGTCATCATATCCCCCATTCACGCTTAATAAGCTTGAATGGGGGATTTGATGACGTCAATTTCGTTGCGTGCTCGCGCACACCGCGGCTGCTGACTCATAGAAGATAGTGCGCCACTATTATAGACACTGAAATGTTTGGTTCAACATCCTTTAACATACTTTAAAAAAAAACACACACAGTGAAAAGAAACAAAAAACAAGCCGGCGGGGCGGAAGGAGCACAAAAACACAACACTGACTGACAAACGAAAATTTTACTTCTGCACGAAACAATCTAATCAAGAGACGGAAAAAAAAAACAATCAACCCAATAAAACACCCCCAACATGTCGACACGTTCGTACAAAATATTTTCGCACCACTTGACAAAATCAACCCCGTCACCCTCTAAGGCCACTGACGGTGCGGTAACAGATGTGCTCTTTTTCATAGCTGGCAATAATAATAAAAAAATGACCCATCAAGTTCTCTCGCTATTAAAATCCTAATCATTTCGAACAATGACGATCATACACATCTGTTACAGCGAAAGCCCCATAGAGAATACATGGAGTTTTAGAAAAATTCTTAGGTGATAACAGCTGCACAGATCTTTTTGAAACTTTTTCTTTAAAGACGTTATTGAGAAATTCAACGGAATGAAATCCGACGGCTGCAAGTTCTTCCCGGAACAGACTCGGCTGCGGCAGATGGAGGTGGAATTCTTAAGAACGCAAAAAGGAAAAGACGCGGGTGTTCAATGAATTCAAAGTTGCTCTCAGGAAGAAAACAACAACAACAACAACAAGAAAATGGCAGAACTGCT
>JAZHYW010012191.1:0-46140 GCA_037355805.1 Ixodes ricinus
CATACCCCTCCCGCTTGGTACCAGCACGACAAACATTAATTTTTTTGTCCGGCAACAAAACTACATCCGCGTTTTTGTTCTCTCTCTCTCTCTCTCTCTCTTGGCCCGTTTTATTTTTGTATGTAACCGCTCGTTCACTATTCTCTTTTTGTGTGTCTGTATGTAACTAGTTGCTGATGAACATGCGTTTATGGGGTTCTCTAACGCGGTAAAAAATTGGCGTGTCTGGGAGTGGTGTTTGTCGTTTGTCGCTTTTCCGTCATCATCACTGCGAGCTGCTGCCGAAAACGATACTTTAAACTATGTTCCTAAAAGAATATCGTCACACTATGATGTGCTTCGCTTATCATTTTCTTTCACGGTTTCTCTTTAACTGGAGTGTTTCAGTCTTGTTTGTGTGTGTTTCCTTTACTTATATTCCCTCATGATCAAGTTTCCACTACTCCGAAGTTTCGAAACGGTTAATGGCGTCTGACTAACATATATATATATTTTCCCCGTTATTTCCTGCGACACTATAACATCTTCGAAATTTACCCAAGTCCAACCCGCAATTTCTCCGAAATGAAACGCCGACAAAAGGCAAAAACCGGACACGCGGTGCATGTTATACTACGTTTCACCTCACAGCAGACCTCAACGAACGCCATGCGTTCAGAGCCCCTGGTGGTCTAAAGACGAAGTCGTGAAAGTCTACGTTCAAAAACACGCTATGAGAGTCGCCAATATGCTCCGCTCACCCGTAAGCTCACAGTGCGGTTGAATTCTACGTGCTCGTTTGGGACCAGTGGTACGTCCATCTTTCGCCACCACGCCACATCCACGCGCAGAGAGCGGGATGAAGGGATGAAGGGATGAAAAGGAGGCGGTTCGATTGGTTCGCGGCGTGGGCCTCGCTTCCACCTGCGCTGTCAGCTTCGAGGTTAACGGAGCAGAGTCCCCGCGCGCGAGCGCGTTGGTGCAAGCACGGGCTTGATGGAATATCGAACAGAAGCCACGAGCGAGCCGGTAAGGCGATATCCCGACTCTGCTGCCTCCTGCACGGACCGGGCCCGGGCCTCCCACGGAGCCTCGGAAAGTGGCCAGGCGAGCCCCCCCTCAGAAACCAATTTGCTAGAAGCGATGCCGTCTGGCCTTTGCTCGCACCGCTTCCCCCCCTCCCCCTTCTTTCCTTCTCTTTTTTCGCGCAGTTTTGCGCAGTTTCGCGTTTTCCTTCTCATTGGTTCCTCTCCCTCATCTCACTGTTCATTTCCTCCTACTTCGTGTCGTGTCTCCCCATTTTTTTCTCTCAGTCGTTTCGTGTATGCATACAGTGGACCTTTTTCCTGTAACCAGCACCGTCGGGAGGTTTGTCCGCAAACTACAAATCATAGGGCAGCCCGACATGCCTACGCCCGTCTTGTCGTTAACTTCACCACACCATCCCGTTTTCATCGAATTTTTCGCCGTGCTAAATTACCCTCACGTCGGCTCGCTTTGATTTCTCGTTCATTCCTCTTGTTTTTTTACCCATTTTAATTTTTCCTGTCTAACTTGACTTCGCAAGGTTTTCTCTCGAGAAATATATAATTATACATATTTTAATTCATTTCAGTACAAGTCTAGTACAAAATTGCAGTAAAAGGACATGAGCTGCCAAGGATCGATAAAAATGATTGGTTATTGCTTTGTTAACTGTATCGACTGATGCTATAAACACTAAAGATGTGAGAAAGCGGTTTCATTCAAACAATGTTTCGATTTTTTTCCCTATTTTTTCACTTTTCAGTTCTCGCTAATTCTCTTTTTAACTTTCTTAAGTCCATTTTACAAACTCTCCGTCCTGCTGTTTACCTATTTCCTCTCACGTCCTTTTCTTTTCTCGATAATTCCTCTTTCCTTTCCCCAAAGTGCTTCCCTATTCTTTTTCCGTCTCTCACCTCCGAATCACAACATCCCCGTCTCTCTCCGATTCTATCCCTAAGGACTCGCCTACTTACTTAAGGTACAAAGCCCCCAGCGAATCGTTTGCATACGTAATCACTTGCCGCATTCACTTGCCGTGGCGGCCGCTGCTCTGCGACTGGTATTTGTCTAAACACATTAGATTGAGCAGTTTTCTACACCTCTGGACAGTTAACGTGCCTCAAGCAGCACATGCACAGTCGAAGGTATAAGCTATAAGCCTCCTGCGGACGACGATATGTAGTGCCAAGGTGAGGCTCTCCCATGAACTTGTGGTTGGGGATGTATCCTCCAATACACCTCCAGGTTAAGGGATTGTTCCCTAGTGCATCTCCAAATACATCCCCAAGTTAAGGGATGTATCCCCAGATGGATCCCATTTTTTTATCTATCCCCAAACAGGGGATCTATCTCGCGTTTTACGGCGATGTTAGCAACCAGAGCGCTACGGGACACTCGTTAAGTTACATATCAGAAATGTGAAATACAGTTTTGAAGAGAAGGTGTGCTATACCACTTACACATAGTCGCTGCGAATCCCACGTAGTACATTATCTGGCAATTAATGGGCCTCCTTTTCAGGAGAACTCCAATATCTTCTTCCCCCCCCCCTTTCCTCAAAAAAACAGGAAACAAAAAGAAAACAATTGGTTGGCAGTTTGGCGAACTGAAAATCGGAAGTTCCCAAATTTAAGGCGCTTATTTTTTTTATTTTTTTTTGTTACGAAGTAAGACTTTTTGGATGCGAAGGATAAAAGGCTACCTGACAGTTTGAACCGTGTGACGGTTCAAACAGTGGAGGAAATGAAATCTTCGATTGAGCAGCACTAGCAAAAAGTGGCTCCGCTCGATGGGGGGTCTATTTGGGAGATAAAAACTGCGGTGCGCGTCCGAGCTAATTAAGGGCCCGAAAGCTGCGGATTGGAGGATTGAAGCAGAGATAAGCCCTCACTTTGAAGGGTTGTCGGATGTAGCGGTCGGGTGAGAATTAGGGGAAATAAGAAAAAAAAACGGAGACAAAAAAAATGTATAAGGCTGGAGACGTGCTCCGAGCACGTAATAGCCAATTGCCAGTTTCTGTCTTTTCTACTGTTTTTAGCTTTTCCAGATTTTCTACTTTAGTGATCGATTTGGATCAAAAGTAGATTAATTGGCTACCAGCTTGCTTTGTAGTCGATAATACGCAACAATCGTATTGTATTTTTTTTTCCAAGTCATACGAAATTGCATAAAAATTTCGTTGACCAAAGCTAACGTCTCATAAAGGCATGTTATTGGTGTTACTGTTTTCTTCATTGTTTGAGAATAAAGACTCGTTCACACATTTGCGTTTGAGTGCGGTCTACTGCGTCGCAACCGCTAGTTATCGATCACGATCACCAAGAACACGCTGGCACACTGAGCCCTAACAGCGCCGGTCTGCGTATGACAACACTGAACGTTTGGCAGCATTTTGCGACATCAAGTCAACGCGCCATCTATGAGAAATTGTCGCTCCTATCATTGTCAGAATTATTTCAATGGGCACGGTGAATGAAAGACGCTTAAAAATACACGCAGATCGTAGGTGTTGCAGAGATGGCCCCAGTGTTTGTTCCCTCGTTGTAAGCGGTCACAGGCGCCTGCAACGCACTCGATCACACTCGGAAGTAAATTTGTAAACTAGACTTAAGCATTTTAGGCGTGCGTAATGATGGAGGTCAGTTCGCCATCTGGAACACACAAATTATCGGGGCCGTCGAAGCCTGTACGGAGAGTAACTGAAGGAGAGGGCGAGATGAGAGCGTGCGGTGATGTCAGAGCGCTGAGATCTGATTCGAAGGATAGGGGCTAGACGCAAAGACTATACGGAGAGCAAGTTCGTCTGCTTCTTGCGCAGGAGTTGCGGTGACGTCAGATCGACGCCGAGCTCTGATTGGCTTTGACTTGAAAAGATAGTGGGTAGAGCTCAATGCTAGGTGCCTCGAGGTCTACCCACTATTTCTTTCAATCAGCCAATAAGAGCTCGGCGCTCTGACATCATCGCAACCTCCTGTGCGAGAAGCAGACGAACTTGCGCTCCGCGTACTCGTTGTCACATCAAGGAAAAAAAGGAAGTTTGGCGCATTAGTCGTGCGCTGCGCGAAGTAGTTCTTAACAAAATGGGCTTGTTGAAGGAAGGCACGATGCCTTTAGCGCTTGAAGCGTCTGCGTCTTGATAAAATAACATAAAAAAGCTAATCTAAGGGGTGGACCAACGAATATCGTAATTGAACAGATGAAGGGGGAAATGAGTAACGTTCCGCGAGGGGAGCCGGACCTCTTTTTTTCACTGCGGGTCTTGAGTTGCCTTTTGCTTCCACTCCCTATCCCCCTGCAGTCGGAGCGAACGGAAGCGCCGTCTGGAGGCGACGTTCGTGTTCGTTTTGACTTTAGGGTGATAGTGGGTAAAGAAAGACCAAGGCAGCTGCCTCTTGCCCAATATCCTTCCGATGAGATCTCGTTCTCACGACACCTCACGCTCTTACCTCCTGCTTTCCCTCAGTTTCTTCTCTCAGTATAAGGCTCGCATGGCGTGTCCCGGCCGTCACTAAAACTCGTCAGGCGCCACGCTTTGCGTTGACTGCACGCGTACAGTTGTTCCTTCTTGATTTCACTATGAATGCACAACACATCACGTAATTGCGTCTAAAACACGAAACACTGGTGTTGGGTGAAAAAGAAGAAAGAATTTCGCTTTAGTCTTTAAAAGATGAAAGGCCTCGTAAAACCTTTACCCCGGCCGACATTTCTTTTTTAATTCTTTTAATAATATTTTACGACCGATGATTTTTTGATTGCAGGCATTAATGCGAGTGATCGCGGACTGCCTCTCGTCTCTCCCGTGCGGCGCTCGGGGCATTTATCATCCGCTTTCTTGTTCTTTTTTTGTTGTCTTTGCCCGTTTTTAGGGAATACGTGCGCCCCTTATAGGCTGACAGTGATGGAAACTAGGTACTGGTTGGACCAATCATACGCCTGTTTTTCCCCACGTGATCGGATTTTCTCCTATGCCCATTCTCAGAGGCACGGTCAGGGGATCAAAGGGAGGCTTGTGATTGGTCCGGCGAACGCGTAGGGTCCTCAGCAGTGTCATCTTAGGGTAGAATGGAGTGTAGAGGATTGCGCTTTCTAGTCTTTCGAGTTAATCTACTCGAGTGGTGTTTGCCAGGGTTCAGGCACCCAAGTCGGCGGAGCGAATTTCGGAATAAGAAACAAGATATCCGCGCACCGTTTTATGTTTTCGAATTTAATCCTTTTTTTTTCTTTGCCTACCTCGCATTCCTTTTTTGCTGTATTTTGTTTTCAGTGTGTGCACGTTCTCTCATGGCTGTCTGAACTGTGTCATTTGTTTTAAACGGAAAACACGTACTTAAACTCGCAATACGAGTTTCCAGCAACACGAGTACGTCTAACGAAAAAAAAAGTACAAATGTTCACCGCCGCAAGTGACCTTTGTCCTTTGACCTAGGGAAAACGCGACCTTTTACCCTTGGTCCCAAGTTATGTAATATTAGAGAGGTCTTCAGAAATCTGTGGTTGCTGTCACACGGCAAGTACCACCATGCACAATAAAAAAATAAATAAATCCAGTGCGACGCGTATTTACCTTAAAGGGACACTGACAGGGTATTCATGCTCGCCGAGGTTTATATTTGAACATGACCTATAAGAGCCTAACTACTCAAAACACACTTTGCGGCTCGAAATTATTTTTTTTTCCGGCCGGAAACCGCCGGTCGAGAATTGGCCGGTTTCAGTCATTGTTTTTATAACTCATCAAGAGCTGTCTAGCTCTTCCTGCTCTTTTTCATAGTCACGTGGCGTTCAAATTATGGGTACCAAATATATTCAAAGTCATCTAAGGCACACGTTCAATATTTGAAATAGAAAAATAATATGAACCCCAGTTTTGTGGCCTCCAAAAAGCTGCAAATAAGTTGATAGAAAAACAAAATGTTGCACAGATCACAGGAAGTACATGTACTACGTCATTCTCAATATGGTGACGTAACGAGGGCTGGTCGATGCGAGTGGCAGCGCACGACGGACCAACATTGCGACGGACGTGGAGCCGCTACTTCAGAACTGTCGTTCGTGGTACCGGCCGATCGATCTTCAATCTCATAACAGCGAGCGGAAGGGATATAAGTGCGAAACAATCGCACGACAAACGGTGCACGCAACTTCGTCATCCTCGTCG
The DNA here is from genome assembly GCA_037355805.1 of Ixodes ricinus. Classification (NCBI taxonomy): domain Eukaryota; kingdom Metazoa; phylum Arthropoda; class Arachnida; order Ixodida; family Ixodidae; genus Ixodes; species Ixodes ricinus. The sequence goes on from JAZHYW010012191.1 coordinate 6,167, forward strand.
TCTGCTTCACACACAGCAGAGAAGAGGAAAAGAACAAATCTCGGTAGGGAGCGATAGCCACGTGACTTCCGGCAACTCCCTCCTCCTTCACATTTCCCCTTCTCGCTCGGTACGCTTGTCGGCCATGAATCTCCGTGCTCATGGTTTCGGTTTCAGGAGCGGTTGAATTTTCTTGCTTTATTAATAAGATACGTGACTCTTCAGCAAAATATTTATTGGGTGGTGTCCTGACACCATGATAAATCGATTGACAAAAAATTTAAACAAATTTCGTTTGGCGTGTCAGTATCCCTCTAAGAACCGTAGTGTAGTATTTGTAGCCGGCGTGCCAGTCAAGGGATAGAGGATTGCCACCCATGATGCGTGCTCAACTTCCTCCTCCTTTATTCCCAAGGCTTGTACAACATCTCCCCCTTTTCTTTTCTTGAACCACATATAACTAGTCTCTGTACGGGTTTTACTAGAGCCACTAAATGAGCTACGCTATAGAGTATCGGCACTCTGTTCCCGATATTGTTGTGGGCGCCGCCATCTTGGTGCTTGTGCAGAGCAGATACAACTGCCGATCGTCATTATGCAAGAGTGCGACTTCTTCAGCATTCGTTTCGGTGTTAGAGCTCATGCAATATAGCTTTGCCTCTGAAGTGTTTAAACATTTCTGTAGGACGGAGAAGCGTCTCTTGTGATTTCAAATAAAGCTTCAGATAACTGGCAACCACTATTTTAAGCCACAAGATGGACAAGTGTCGTTACTCTGAAGCGTAGCTTATTTAGTGGCACTAGGTTTTACCACTCGCCCACATTTTGGTAGTCGGAAGTTCGGAAGGTGATGGCCTGAGGCACCACGATTCTTGATTCCCGAGATTTCCTTCAGCCGCTTCAGTATTCTCTGATGGTGATGTCATCGGGATCAAGTGAAATCTTGGAAGTTCGGAAGGTGACGGCATCAGGCACGACGATTCTTGGCTCCCAAGGTTTCCTTCAGCTGCTTCGGTATTCTCTGATGATGATGTCATCGGGATGAAGCGAAATCTGTTGCGCCTCACCTCGCCTCTCTCCACTTTCTCCACTATGTAAGATCGGGGTCTCCACTACGTCGAAATCAGTTGTGGAACTCCGCGGGAGTTCCACAACTGAGCTAATCTAGTACCCTTGCTTACAAGCGTTTCTGATGTCACGCGAATGGACTGAATGGGTAAGCTACGCAGATGCTTCGCTCTTCAAAGAAAGGGTTCCGCGCCTATACAGTAAATAGAAGTCCCTGGTCAACCTCCCTCGTTTATAAGTAATGAGTTAGTGCATAGTCGGTGCATACTGTCCATTCATAGTGTGTCGCAACATGAGATCTGCAGGTGAAGCCCGCCCTATGCGCCGAGAAACTGAGGGAGAGGAGGAGACGAGAGCGCGGCGGTGACGTCAGAACGCCGAGCTCTGGTTGGTGCGATTAGCGGGTAGACCTAAAGCTAGCTGCCTTCGTCTGCACTGCACTCGCCGAGCGCGTTCGAATGCGAGAGCCAAACGCCGGACGCTCCGGGCTTTCAGCGTCCCTGGCAAGCACGCACGCTCGTGCAGGGTAAGCATCGTTCAGGGCACCGTGGTTCAGGGCACGGTGGTTCAGGGCAACGTGCTCGCGCTCGTAGTTTGGGCTACGCGGGAACATACAATGAAACAGAGCGCAGTTCACGAGGGAGAAAGCCCTTCGTGCATACCACACGCTTCTTCTCAGCAACACCAACAATTGAACGACCCGGAGGCTAGCTAGCACTCCTGCCCGCGGCGTCCACCTGTAATGGGTCTAGCGCACGACACATCCGCACTTTGTCCGGTCCTCGGTTGCTTTTACTTTCCTTCCGAAGCATCGCGTATGTGCACCAACATCTACCGTCCTCTCCGCGGCAAACGAACGGACTCGAGACGGAGAGAGAAACACGCACACAAAACCGAACTCACAAAACAAACTAAGAACAAGGCAGTGTCTGCCTTTCCGCCGGTATCTACGATAAAAATATAAATAAATAAACGCGGCGTCAAAAATAACTCGGGGACTGAGGCTTACGCGAACCGTGCAGAACTAAAGTGCAGAACAGCCGATCGCATGCGATTCGCCGATACACACTTGTGGGCTTCGTGCTTTTAGGGTTGGGTTCGCCGGGGCGTAGAGAGGTAGAATGGCATGCTCCGTTTTCCCCTCACGTTGGACCGCAGTGAAGGCTGTGAGGCATCCCAGCCAATCCAATGCATTGTGATTCTCACTTGACCTAAGGGCGCATAGTCACGTGATGTTTTCGTAGCTCCAGATTGGCTGGGATGGTTATGGTAGCGTCCGTTGTAGTCCATCGTAAGGTGGAACGGAGGATAGGTGCGAGCGAGTGGGCAGAAATGAAAGGAAAGGTATAGGGCGAAGGAGGGGCTATGTTTGTACTGAGTCGTGTCCTTATACCTATACGACGGCAGCGCACGCCAACTGCCCGAGTCGTTTCTTTGGTTTGCTTTGATCGTTCCTGCGCCGTTGGTGTTCTTGCGGTCTCGGCTATAAGAGAGTGCTGGCTGCGTGCGGACTTGTGTGTTCCTTGTTCGGCGCTGCACTGATGAGGGGTCTTTGGCCGACTGGGAGAGCTGGAAATGTCGACGTCGAATGGTCATTCTTTTGTCCGTCATGTTCGTCGGCGCCGCATCGATTGACTGTTATAACTCCGGGGGCGTCGTGGTGGTTGCGGCACTCGTCCGGGACTTTCTGTCCTTCGCGGGGACTTCCAAATAAGTGTCCAGCAACTTTCTTTTTCCAACTTTTCTTTGCTTTGTTTTTAGTCTTCACCTTTGTTCTGTGCGGTCCTGCTGTTTATTTTTCTTTTTCTGTTTTTTTTTCCTTCGTTTTGTTATCCCTCGCGAAGACGCGTTCCACTTTTTCTTCCACTTAGAAGCTCAGTCTTGCCCTGGAGAACATATAGTTTTTGTTTGTTTGTTTGTCCGCTTCTCTCAGTCATTATGGGTCTCTGGTTTCCTCGTTCGAGTTGGTAAGACACCTGACGAGGAAGTTCGGCGCTTCGCTGAACCCATCCGTTGGGTCGGCCCCCGTGCGATTGAATCTCGAAACGAACTCCTGTCAAAATCAGCGCGGACCTAGCCCGCAATTAGCTCTAAAATAGTGTTCAACGCTGCTCCGAGCCCAGTGTATATACCCCCCGAGCCTCTGTAGGGCAGCGGTATAGATAGCATCCGAGGTATACTCCTCAGCGCTATTCAACGCGTCACCGAGCAGAAATGCTAGGGCTTCTTTTCCTGGTCCGATTTTTAGGCTCAGAAGTCCGGTTTTTGTGTTTTCTGTAGCTTGAAAGTGAGACCTTCACTTTCTTTCACGGATGTGCGCATATATGGCGAAGTAAAAATGTAATTGTGTTGTGTGTATGTTTATACAGCCTGAAATTAGTCTGCCTCAACGCGCGAATTGTCTCTCAGCTGAAGATGAGCAATTTAGCCAGTGCAGTACAACCGCTAGCCTGGGGTCTTTAACGTGCACCACGCAGTAGTGATACACGACCGCACGCCGGTACGATGCTCATCCAGATTGAAACGGGCAGGGGTGGGGTTTGAACCCAGGACCCCCGAGTTCTGCGAAATATGTGGCCAAGATGATGGCGAAAATACATTACCAGGCAAAGAAAAACATGTGATTGGACAGGAGAGCTGTGGCAGCGTTCGGATCGGACTCGTGTTTTCGCTGATTGGACGCGAGCCTTAGCCGAGCGATGACGCAATACTGGCGTCTAATCAGCGCTCCTCGCTGGCCTTCTCTGGGTGACGTCGAAAATCAAACACACTCCGGCCTTGCTATTGACGAGATATAGGTCTTTGCACTCTCACTTTCCGCATCAGACCTGTTACGTTCGAAGGCTTCGATTAAATTAAGCGTCGATTTGGTAAATTCGACACACACAGAGAGAGAACGGGTGCGCGTTCGTCACATCGAACGCGTCCGGCTGTGTACGTGACCCAAAGCCTTTTGTCGCCTTATCGTCCCATTAAATTGTACGGCTCATCGTTTCTTTGCTGTCTTTTTTTTCCCCTTTTGTATACTGTAGCCTTCGTCGTCGGTGTGATTTTAAGCTGATCGCTTTACCTAATTTTTGTTTATTACTTTACGAGTGTTTTATGGCGGTCGTTAAACGCGCCGCCGTTTTTACTGCCTCCTTATGAAGTCACGCATGCTGCTACCGCGTAACGCAATAAGAAAATAGTACGGTGTAGTAAAATCATTGGGAGTGCAGTGAAGCCGACGGGGGGAGGGCGTGGAAATCAATCTAGAAAGTAACGCTAGAAAACATATCTGCAGCCCGTAGCAAATCTAGCAACATGCAGGTAAAAAAAAAAGAAAAAAAGAAGACGATGCAAAAACAACAAGTAGAAACATTATATTGCTGGGGCATTTTCGTGACCACCCTTTGTGTTTTATTGTTGTGGTATTACTCGCCTTTACTGGATAACTGTCCGTCGGCTTGCCCTCTTCCCCCGATGTGTCTGCGACCCTATCGTTTTCTCTTTTTTTCATTTAAGCATTGCCTCGCTAAAACTGCACAGAAACAGTCTTGCTCAGGTAAGGTTTTTTTATGATTCCGATTTTAAGAGTAGTGGGGGGGGGGGGGGGGGGGCTAGTTTATGATCCTGGTATTGGAGTTCATATAACTGTTCTTTGCGGCGGTGGTAAATCAACGCAATTGAGCAACAGAAGCACTTGCTCTTTCCTTTTAACGTGCGCACTCTTGCGTAGGCTCGCGCATGCGTGACTATCGTCTGGGTTGCGTCATGTCCAGAATGTCCTTGCGAATTTACTCCGAACAACAATTATATATCCCAACTTTTGCGCAAGAATCCGTGCCTATACCCATTTTTTGTTTACTCTCGTCCCCAGCAACCTGGTAGCTAGACATATCCAATATAAACTACAAAAAAAAAAAGAATAGGTGAGGCACAGCGAGAATGGGTGACAATTACACTTATATCCTGAATTTCTTCTATTGGCGTGGCGACGGCAAAATAATGTTTTCGCGTATACTGGAATTGACGAGATTCAAGATGGCGGTGCGGTGCTCTTGTAAAGAAGGTATGTATATATGTCCTCCCTCTGTCTGTCTGTCGTGTGCCGTGCCGCTGCACGCACGCATGTGTCGTCAGCGCACGCACGCACGCACGCACGCACGCACGCACACACACACACACACACACACACACACACACACACACACACACACACACACACACAAACAAACAAACAAACAAACTGCCTCCTCGCCACAGCAGTATGATCGCGACATTTTCTTACACGAAGGTATGGACGGGGAGATGAACAGAACGAAAACAAACGGTTGTTTTGTGCCAGTGCGGTTTCTCTACTTTCGACTTTTAACGTTCGTTGACTTTCGCTTAACTATATGCTCCGGGTTTGACGCTTGGAAAACAATGTTCCTAAGAATGCAACTGATCTGTCGAGAACCTCCTTTCATCATTTCTCCTTCCTGATTGGGTTCGACCAGATTCGACGGCAGGGGCAATATACCTGACCCGTGTAATTGTTCGCTTGCTTGCTGTGTTTTTAGTTTTAATTTTGTTTGCACTCTCTTTCTTAGCAAACTTCTGCTGGCCTCTCGAGCCTTGTGGTCCATGCGTTCGCAACCTAAACATTAAAAGAAGAAATGTTTTAGTCTTTTATTTTTTTAGAAAGGATTGGCGAAAAAAAAGAGTATCACATTCGTGTTTTTTGTTTTCCTGGACGAGAATACCAAATAAATAGGAATAAAAGTGCCTAGCTTGACTGGTTTTGTACCTGTAACAACGGTAAGCCAGAAGTAGCCGAAACAGGGTAGGCAGTGCCGTCTAATTTTACCTTCAACAATGAAAGTTCTTTTTTCTTTTTTGCTTTATGGCTGCTTTTTACATTACACTTTTCTTATGTTACGTATAAGTCACCGCAACGTCTGTGCCGCGAGTGTCTCGTGCAAGTCTACTCCTTGAACTGGTTGCCTTGCTTCCTACGACGCTCAGATGTCTCGGTAACTCAACACTCGACGTAAACCGTCCAATCCTAAGCTCTCGTGACATAACACAACGCACGGAAACGGTGCTGGGTGAACCGGTCTTTCAGGGCCGCCCACACTAGCGAGAAAACGCGCGCGGCGCGCCGATCGCGTTGAAAACGCGTTCCGCAAAATCGGTTGACGCGTGAAATCATGCGTTCGCTCGAATGCTTCAAGAGTGCGCGAGGCCTCCTGTGCTGTCACGTGACATTCGCACGCGAATCGGCGTGCCGCACGCGTTTTCTCGCTAGTGTGGGCGGCCCTTTACGACGATAGAAGTCAATGCCATTTATTTTTATTTCCGTCTGATTTACTTGCATGATACGGGTTCTTTTTTTTAATTTAAAATAAAGACAGTATAGACCAGAAATAACGTTTCGTTTTACTCGTGATAGATGATCAACTAGCCAAGTCAAGCATATGATTTGTCTCATAATTATAGGAGGAACGGGGGAAAACAAATTCAACTAAAGATAAGTAAGAAGCAGGGTGCATCCTGTACTCATTACATTATTTCATATTCCCTTTTTGCCCTCTCCTTTACTAAATAGCGGACGAGCATGATGAGCAAGGTTGATAGTCACTATCATTATCAGTCTCGTGACGTCACTCATGTTTCTGGCGTCACAAGAAGGTAGGACGCTTCACTCTTGGAAAAAAACGGTTTCCTGTCCATGCACGGTGGACAAGTTGCACTCTAAAAAACGTATGTGCGTCTACTTCCACGCACAACACTCGGAGAACCAATCAGCGCAACTTACGGAGGCAGCTCAGCGAATGACGCTGCCGAGACATCTGTTTAGACCAAAAAACGCAGTCTGAGTTGTCACAACTCACGCCGATCCATTTATGTCACATAAAGCAATGCAAGCGTGACGTTTTGCATTGCTTAATGTCACGACTCTGACTGCGTTTTTTTGGTCTAAACAGATGTCTCGGCATCGTCATTCGCTGAGCAGCCTCCGTAAGTTGCGCTGATTGGCGCTCCAAGTGTTGTGCGGGAAAGTAGACGCACAGACATTTTTTAGAGTGCACGCTTTCGCTTATCGCTGTAAAAATGGAGGCGAGGGGGGGGGGGGGGGCGGCATGCTTTGGAAACTGCCCGTGTGGATGTCGATGTGACAGCTTTTTCTGCAGGCCTCCAGCACTCTGTACTTTTTGTTGCAAATGAATGTTATTATTATTACGTTAATATAGTAAAGCTGGGAGGGAGAGGGAGCGTTCAGAGCTGACGTACACATTAGCGCAGGCCGGAGGTAGCACTTCCTTATGCTAAAAATTGGAGACGTGACGTGCATATCAACGGAGAACGAAGATGTATTAGCCATCAGCGGTTCTTTTTATTATATATATTTAGAAACCTTTCTTCTCTCGTGCTTGTTTCTGTCTTTTTTTTCCGTCGTCTCATTTACGGTAGAAAACGTCGAGGAGATTAAAAGGAACGAACCTCGCTGGAAGATAAACGCGAGCGTCAACGAGAGCGGCACAGACGAGATTGAACGAGATCGGCGCGAGAGTGGAATGGGGACGGGGCGAGAGTGAAATGAGAAATTGAGGGAGAAGGTTGGTGTTTTACATTTCGAGCCGCTGAGAGTTCATGGGCTTGATTCACGACAATTTGTTTTCGCGTTAAAGGTGTTCTTTTCTTTTTCTTTTTCTTCTTTTTTTAACCTTCGGACGAAGCCTATTAGGGTTCCGTTTTAACCTCGTCCTTCGTAATACCTTTTTTGTTTGAATTTTGGCTTTTTTTTTGTCTTAAGTTCTTTCGATTGCATGTTTTCTGGTGTGACTTAGAGCGATAGAAACAGGAAATTTAAAAAAAAAATTATATGAATAGGTACCTCTTCTGATAGAGGCCGCTGACTGATTAGCAGGTTTTCTTTAATATGACGACAAATTAGAGTCGAGGAAAAAAATAACTAACAAATCGCGGATAGAAGGAGTATTAAAAGTTAGAATGAAGCCAGCACACGCATACTCGCCTGGACACTTTTATAAGTATCTGTGTGTTTAAGTCCTGTTGTTCCACTTCATCTCTGTGATAGAAGGAAAAATGGTTGTCTTTCTAAACGCCCTATTTAAACATCTTAAAGAAAGAAAGAAAAAAAAACCCGAAGGACAGTTTGGCAACTCTGTTCGCTGCGTTTTGAAAACACTCGCGTCAATACGGACGTAGCGCGACTCGTTAACGCAAACAAACAATAGTTTTTTTTTTTTTTTTTAGAAATGAAATGCTCTTATTAAAATTACTAGTGTGGTGGTTATTGCTCGTCTGCGGAAAATGACTTGTGTGGTAAATTTTGCCCATACCTTTTCGAAACAAAAAGCAAAAGCGGTTATGTCGTGTTCGCGCTAACAGTTTCGTAAAGTGTACATGCTGAAATATTCGTTCGGCTGAAACGTGAGTGGATCGCCATTCTGTTTGAGCTAAATTTGTATGCCCTGAGCACGAAGCCTTGAGAGGAACCCAACAAGCGGAAAAAAGAAAATAAACTTTATTATAAACCATGATATGGTTATTTCCAAGGAAATTAAAAAAAAACAGATTTCAGCATTGTATACTAATGCTTTGTTAAGCTTCTACTCACCATGATCATACGTCCTGCCTACGGCTCTGCAGTTTCCAGGTTTAGTGAAAACTAAATTTCGTGAGTTTACGTGCGAAACCGATTTTACACGGTACCTTCTCCGCAATAAACGTCCGCCATCTTAATATGAGCGACTGAACACTTTCGGCGATAAACGAAGGCATGGAAGGAACGAAGAGAGCAGCGTCTTCGTCTACTTTTCATCTTCGTATCGTCTATAAAGTGTTCAGCTGTCCACATCAAGAAAGCATGAATCAACCGCATCAAATGAAGTCCGTAACTCCGCCATAATTCGGACACTTCAACAAGCATTCGAATCCAAGATCCGCCGAAGCGGCAGCTTCCGAGTTTCAATACCGACTGAGGTGCCCGCCATCTGACGGAGGTATATTGCAACGTATGGTCGCCCAAGTGATACATTACGGTTACACTTTGAATGAATCCTCAGCCCTTCAGTATCTTGTTGTGTTTCTCTTTTGAATTATGTTGAAAAACTTGGGACGTTTATTGAATGTGAAGTTTGGATGCAGCATCTCTCGAGTCGTTTATTCTTGCAACATTTCCTTATCGGTACCTTCTCCTGTTATTTTTTTTTCTTTTCTGACAGTCTCCGTTGTCGTTTCTTTTCTTTTTTTCTTTTTCCTTTTTCTTGATATTTTTTGTTAATTATTTTTACCTTCCGCACATTCTCCTACTCTCTACCCTTTTGCGTATCCCTTTTCTTTCATTCATCTCCCTCCCTTCTTATTTACATATTCGTTTCTTTTCGTCTCTCCCACTTCATATCTCCCGAAATTCCCTATTTTCCGCCGCTTCCTCTCTTTCGTTCCCTGTACGACGCGTCGTGGGCGGGACGAACGAAAGAACGAAGAGATCACTCTCTTCACTCCCTCCATCTTTTGTCGTTGGGCGCCTAGAGAATTTCAACCGTACTGCACCCCGAATGGCACAATTCTTGAAGGTACTTTGAAATCGAGAGAAGGTCTGAATATCGGTTCTGTACAACTTGTTCCCTTCTCGGAGCATATACAGATCATCAACTCGATTATGGAACAGTTTGACTTCGTATGCGTGTTCCTGATCGGTCGCAGATGCAAGTTCGGCTTCTGCATAATCTGGAGTGTGGCATTGTTTCCTTTTCTGTTGTGTTTGTTAGGTTCGTGTCTTCCCTTCAATAAAAATTTTCTTGTTTCATTCAGATACTCTATTTGGGGAAAACGGTAACCATGCGCAGTATACGTGAAGCAGAACCTTTGGCTCAACGATTGTATGATAAAAATGTGTTATGCCTAGGCCGATCAGATGTCGCGCTTGCTATATCGCATTGCATTATCTCCGATTTATATAAAACTAAAAGCAGCCTGAAATATATATATATGTCAAGAGGAGTTACTTCGGCAGTGTTCGGCTCTCTGCCTCCCTGAAGAAAGTGAAGTCAACGGGTTTTCGGGGCTGATCTTTCGAATTATCCGGAATTCGAAATAACTATGTTACGTATACCGGCATACGTATCTTACTTGTTCATTCACTGGCCAGATTCTGGATATTTTGTTCTTATTTTTATTCGCTATAGCCGCCAGAAAAATGAAGCACCAAAGTGGAACTGAAGTGGGGATTTTATATATTATTTTATTTCTCGCAGCATTTAAAAAAAATTATCTGCCTTTTTTGTCAATTTGTTTAGGCGGTAAAGAAGATTGGGTGCGACGGTGGTGGGGACCGCTGGCTTTACGATGCCGTGGGGGATACAAAAACAAGTGGAAGTGGACTTTTCTTTTTAGCCTGTTTGCTTGGCACGTGGTAGTGTTTTACGGTTGCTCAGTGGTTCATTTTAATTGTGTTGTTACAAAGTATGGACTAGACTTTATTTTACGCTTCTGGCACGCGCAAGAACCATAGTTCACTCATGTTTAAAAAATTTGTATATTCTGCTTTTTTTTTTGTGCGCGAAGGATAACTCAGTTTTGCTTTTTTTCAGTGTAATATTGTCATCTCGATATGGGTAGGTACCTAGGTTCTTGCAATTTAATTTCTCGATCGAGTTCTTCTTTTTTTGATCGAATTACGATGGAACAACGCCGTGCAGAAACAGCACGGAACGAAGTACAAAATTAACGAAAAATATAAAGCAGAGGATTCGTCGAAGCAGCAGCAAATGTCTTGTCGTCCGCTCGGGCGGGTGCCCCCGCGCAGCACCGCGCCGCGATGCAGTCGTTTTAGTAAAGCGGCTCCCGTTTTTCAAAACGTCTCTCCCTCTTCCGTTTTCCGGAACGAAAATGGAAGACGAATTTTTAAATAAAGGCGTCCTCCGCCTCTCCCTTCTGATTTTCGGTAGTTTTTGCCTGCGATGAGTACGAAACGGCGGCCCCTCTTCCCAATGCGTTCGTTATGAGGGAGTGGATTTCCCGAGCACTTGGGGGACTCCGTCGTCTGCTTTCGTTTAGGGAGATGGCTTGTTCCTGGACCGGAAAGAACTATCGTTCTCCAATCTTTTTATTTTATTGCGCTTTTTTACATTTTTTTAAGTTTCGTTTTGCTTTTTGTGTTACTACACTACGGCTCGGAAGCGTAAGTCTGATATGGCTTCGACTACCCTGTGTTTCTCGTGTTTCCTCGTCGTTTCGCGTTGCCTTCTCTCTTTATTGCTGCGCGCAGGAATGATCTTGTTGCGGCGGGTACCCCGGAAACGAAAGAGGGTCGTGTTTCCAGGAATCGACAGGCGAGCAGACGATTGTCGTCTGCAACAAAGTTGAGCCAGCTGCTTTTGGGGGCTTTTCTTCGTCTGCTGGCGTGATTGCACGACGACAGTTGTTTTGGCTCGCGTCTGTTCTTAAAGGGCATGTGATAAGGCATTTGTGCGCGCATAGGGTTTACGAAAACATGACTCGCAAGGACCTTGCAATCAAGGAAACAATTTCCGCAATTCTAATTTCGTTTTTTTTTCTGCAACAAAATTATTATTTGAAAATTATTCGGCCAGGGGCTCCCTAGAAAGTGCCTCTATTCTTTCTTTTAGAAGCAACGACAACAAAGGCGCACGATGGAGCACGTTCTATGGGTACAAAATGGCGTCTTTCCGTTTATTTTACTGCTGTGCGCAGCACTTTGCTTCCTAAAACCTGCACCGTCACGCAGTCGGCGCTTCAAAGAACGTCGCTACTTGTGAGACGCGCAGTGTGCTTTTTATTTAGGAGCTTTAGCCTCGTCTACCGTCTGTTTCCTCACGCAACGATGAGCACAAAGCAATTCCCGCGGATGCGCAGGAATACACGGGTATGTCGTGTGGTTTCCACGGTGTAGGATGCGAAGCCTTTCGCCAAAAAGCAAACACTTCTTCCGTCCTACACGGATCGACGGAAGAAAACTAAGAGAAAAATATTTATCCCTGTCTGAACTCACGCCACAAGTCAGTCGATACCTGTTCAGTTATTACCACTTTCCCAACGTCAATTTTATCCGCTGCCGATCGAGAACTGCGTCGCATCAAGCGGTCGGTACTCGCACGCAAGAGTAAAACAAACACACATAAACGAACTCAGAAACACCCCAAAACAAGGACAGGGAAGGGCATCACAGAACTCACACCGCGATAGCCACGGAATACAGAAAGTTACACGCCCTCCTCCACAGAATGGAAACACGCCAAAACTAGTGTCGCTATAACAAAAAAAGAAAAAAAAACAGGACGCATAAGAGTTACAGGATAGGAACGCAAACATACGCCGCAGCTTTATCTTTTCGTGTGTCCTTTCCTTCCCTTATTGTCCCCTCTTGGCCTCTCCTACATCCCCTTTGCCCTAAGCTGACAGTGCGGCGGAAGCTGTATGCTCGCTGAACCAATCACACGCCAATCTGTCGCCGCGTGATCACGCTCCATCCCGTACTCCCGCGTATACAGAGCGTGGTCAGGTGATGGAAAGGAAGCGGCTGATTGGGTGGCGACTGCGTAGCTCCGAACTGCAGTCTCAGCCTAGGGGTGAACCGAGCACAGGGCTATGGACTGCGGCCAGGGAGGCCTGGGCTGCGGCCACACCCCAGCGACCGAGATGACGACCGTGTATTAGTGTGGCTAGATTTCAGAGTGTATCCAACTTCTCGATCGGCGTCACGTGGTTTACGAACTGTGTTCGTAATACGAACTCCTAGGTGGTGACTTAAGCGTTGCCTCCGAGACTACTGATGTCAGAGCTCAGAATTTGCCAGGTTCTGCTCCCGTCTTTACTCTCCCTGCAGCACGCGAGGCGTCCGCTACTAAATAGCAAACGCTAGCCATGGTTTGCACTGTTGCCTCTCTTAAGTCTAGGCTCTCTATACACACACACACCACGGAGAATGCGGGCCGCCGCCGTAGACGGCGTTCGGTGGGCTCGTTAAGGGCCTTCGTTAGGGAGCACGGGTGCGGGATCGGGAAGAAGGGGAAACGCGGGGAGCGTCGGGAAGAGAGGCGTATCGCAGGGGTATATGCGGCGCGGGAATACACGGCAACACACGATGCATCATCGCACGCTTTGCCCGCGGCCGCCGTTTGGGGGAACAAACGGTCGGCGGAGACTTCTTCCGGGAACATTGTAAAGTTGATGTCTACGGAACAGTGCCGCGCTACGTGGGATTTTGAAACTCGATTAGAGAGGTTTATACGAGGAGGTGGCTCCCCATATGTGATCTCCAAGGCCGGTCGGACTCGTCAAATATACGCTGTTAGGGCAGCGCGACAAACACAGAGTTTTGGTTACCTACAAAACCAGGCAACCTAACAAAACTTTTCGCATTAGCGGGTCCGGTCACAAGCATATCTGCGGTTCCCTGCTGAAAAGATTCTCTTCATTTACTAATTTACTACTTTCATTTACTAATATCAATATTTCCACAATCTAAATAGGCCCTATGCAAGTTTTTTATATGGCCTTATATGTTCTGTACTCGTCCTAACCTAATATACACCTGTAAAAGGAAAAAAAGTACGTTTTGTTTAAGGAACGTTTTTGATTTCCCCTTTATATGTTGAATTAAGATATATGTAGGTGCATGTTAGATTACCTTCACGGTATTTTATCCACGCGTATATGTTTCGAACGTCAAGACCATCGTTTCTTTCTTCGACAACCAAATTTTGCAAGCACTGTTTCACGCAGCGTATGAATGATGAGAAAAACTACCTTTCTTCTTGACGTGAGAACGAGTAGAATATGTTTAGTGGACATATTAATTTTTTTTTCTTCGCTGGGGTGGGCGGTTGTTGACGGTCAAGCACAAACATGATTGCCAACAAGTACACATTGCGTCTACGAGTATTGTTTGCTGTCTGTCTGTCGCTGGGACGGCTCGAATAGAGATATCTCTGTTTAGCCGCAGTTTCGATCTAAAGGAGGGGGACATTGTGAAGTGCACAACCATCATAATCAAATCTAAGCGGAATAAACGAGCAAGGTTACAGGCCACGCAATGGGTTAGCCCCAGTGTTTCTCTCCAGAGAATGATGTCACTCTTCGTTGCAGAAAATGCCCCTACATCCCCCCCCCCCAAAGGAAAAAAAATGAAGGCGTGATTTAAGATGGCGTTGGAGTTGCGACCAAAGCTGGGGGATTGAACCGGAAGATGCTCTTGTCCTGGTGTCCAAAGTCAAAATAGAGAAAGAAGCACCGTTCCACACAATGACCCAATGTCCCTAAGGCGCGTACAAACAGAGGCGCCTTAAACTACACTTCATCTGAAGAGTTTTATGCGAATGTTGTCGGAGGCACGGCAGCGAAGGTGCGCTTTCCGATGTGCATTCCTTGACCGAGGAATGCGCTCGTCTACGACGATGGAAGAACAACGGAGCCGCTGCCGTGGAGCTAATGCGGCGAATCTTGATGAAAAGGCGGAGCGAACGGTATAACTCTGCTGTAAAACAGGGTCAACAATGGAGCACCAGCATCCCATGTGTCAGCAGAAAGGGTTAATTTTTGGTGCGTGGGTGTATTGTGGGTGTGAGCTCGTGTACGTGTGACTGTGTGCATGTGAATGTTTATACGTGTGATCGTGTATCTGAATGTGCATGAGAGTGCGTACCTGAGTGCGTATTTGAGAGTGTAAATGTGGCTACATTTGTGAGTGTATGTGAAACTGATGTAAATTGAGTCTGTAAGAGTTAGTATCTGTCTGTCTGGGAGCGTGAGTGTGAGGGCGAGGTGGGCATGTCTACGTGTGTGAGTATGCGTGATTTGTATGTGAGCTTGTGTCTTTAATCTTGGGCGTGGTTTGGAGGGCGAGACAGACCCTGAAGAATCGAGCGCAAACTGAAACAAACGCAAAGTCCACCACGAGGTATACGAACTTGGTGAAAAAGAGAGACATCCGATCTCTGGACCTCATCGAAAAGAAATAACCAAAATGTTGAAACCAGGTTGTCGGGGATTAATTATTGTACAGTGCCACTTTACTGCACGGATGAAGAAAGTGTTTCCATTTTTAAGATTTTCTTTATTTAATCGAAGCTTGGCGTGCGCCTCCTCAAAGCTCGGTTCTGAGGATTACCGTTCGGTCCCGACTAGGAAAGAAATTTGACACCGTCTTTCCCCAGAGATGCCAAAGGGTCGTAAATAACGTTTAAGACTTTCTTTTTTTTTTTTTTTACTTGGCGTTTTTTTGCTTAAGGAGAGGCGGAATTAAAATAATTTAGCCTGTCACAAGCTAGCAATCGTGCCGAGCCGCCTGTCCCGCCACTTATCCATTTCTTTTGAGTGTTACAAATACCCAAAAGGAAAGAAAACAGAAATAAAACTAGCACTGGAAGCGTTTCAACGTTTTAGAAAGCGAGAAGTGACACGGACGATATCAATATAAAATAACAAATCTAAACCTTAAAAAGAAAAAAAGAAAAAAAGAAAAGCGCCGTTAGATGAAAGGTTTCTCCTTTTGTCTTCATTTCAACTTAAATACACCTAAAAATATCAAGTTGCGATTCATGGGCAAATATTCACGCGCCGTGAACTATATAGTGACCGTGGCAGTCGAGTCCACTTTTCCCGCGTGATCTCCCGTTCGCCGTGGTGATGTCTGAGGTAGATGCAGTGTGTTTCGATACCTTCCGGGCAAACTTAGTCACGCATACCATAGTCACTGAAAGGATGAGAACGCCGGGGGTCTTTCAGTCGTCCCGCTTCCAGCTCGAGCTTCCCAGCTCCTATAACGCTTCGGAGTCTCGCTAGCCCAAGCAGCACGCGCAGCCAAAGCACGGCGGAAGGCAATGAGTAAGTGCTGAAGGTCGGGCATTCGCGAGAGACCCCTGCCGTTCTTATCCTTTCACTGGCTACAAGAAAGTAACGCCGAGAAACTTCGTGGCTCGAGTGTTCTCTTTGGAGTACGCAAATGTCCAGCGATTACCGTATAAGCGAAGGGAAAAAAATTGCCGAGTCACTTGGCTGTGCACGCATGCGTGACGTCTGATATTCCGCGGAAGAAAGCTACTGCGCATGATCACAACGCGCTCGATTCAACAGTCCAGTCGACAAAGACGACAAGGCGCAGAAGTGAATTACGGGAATGGTCCTTCTACACGACATGAAACTAATGCAGCCAACTCCGTCGGTACAACGCTGAGTGACGCGTATACTTTAGAGTGCATATCACTCCTCGTTTACGGGACGTCATGACACAGCTGTATCTAAAACGAAAACAAAGGCTGTCAAAGACACTCGCTCTCTATATTGCTTAACTCGTCGTTATTACTCTGGTTTAAAAGCGGAGTCGGGCTCCAGCGCGGCTGGTAAAGGTCGTTCTGCGCCAGACGACCGAGGGTAAGGGAGAATGAATGAGGGCGAGGGAAACAAAACTAAGAAAAGAGGGTGCGCGAAATCGGTGACGTAACGATCGTTACGCTGTTCGTTAATCATTGTTAGGCCTAATTCGTTCCTTGGGGACCCCCGAACGCGGTGACTATATACTGCGTTCACCCGTAAGGTGACAGTGCGGTGGATGCTACGTGCTTGTTGGACAAGTCATACGTCTATCTTTCGCCACGTGATCGCGTCCTCCCGTCTATATATCCACGCGCAGAGAGCGGGGTCATGTGATGAGAGGGAGGCAGCTGATTGGTTCGGCACGCGCGTAGCTTCCGCTGCGCTGTCAGTTTAGGGTTGAACAGATCTGTATGGCGTGTTAATGCTCGTGGGAGGGAGTGAGGGGAAAAAAGAAGGAGGGAAGGGAGTATACAGGGGTTGGAATGAGAGGAAAAGATTTATTTAGCGATCTCCTCCCATCCTCCTCCTCTTCCTCCTCCTTCTCAAATCGTCCCGAATTTCCAGGGGTATGCCGACGGCGATGGGAAGGGCTCCATTTGGCGCTTCAAAACAAGGTACCATCGGAGTCGATTTTAGGGGGCAAATCGATTTAGGCGAGAGCCGTTAACTTTGGAGAACGATTGGGCTGGCATCACGGGGTCACATCAAAGGGCGTAAGGTAATTTTAGGCCGCCAGGTGTATAGGGATAACGACAGGAAACAAAGAGGGTGGATAAAGATATATACATTCGACAGGACAAACTTGTGGATAGGTATTCGATTAGGGAAAGTTTAGGCGACAGTATTTCGAACGTCCAATGCTTTGCTTTTTTCAGTACCTGGAATGTTCTCATTGGGCTACAACTAGTGGCATTAACGGGTTACGGATGGAGGTCAGAGGACTTGTCAAGCTGCGTATGCTTTACTTTTTCCTCGGTATGCTTCCATCAAGCACTTGATGGAAAAGAAACAATTATTATTATTATTATTATTAATTATTATTATTATTATTATTATTATTACAAATATTATTATTATTATTATTATTACCCCAATTTCTCTGTCGACCACTCGCGGATGCGCATCAAACTGGTCATTCCCACGTCGTCACGATGGACGGCCATTTTTTGCAGTGCATCCTGCAGTGGATTTGTGTAGCCTTATTTAAATGATCGCAAGGTTCTTACAAGATTCAATATTGTATATATTTGAACACAAAACTAGCGTTTATCCCAAGTATTCAACAAAGCCCCGAGCATGGGCATGCACAGCTTGCGAGCATGAACGACCGTCCGATGGCCCTTCAGCAACCTCGCAGGTACAGCGAAAGCCGTTAACCCAACTCGAAGGCTCGGCCCCATCCGTTCACCCACGGTACTGGCCCAAAGCCACAAATCCGGAACCTATACTCCGTAGAACGCTGTGACATAAAGCCCGAAGTGCGACCTCCTTCCGTAAACATGCACCACGTACATGGCGCTCATCAACGTCAAGACCCACATTCCTCGGCGGCACTATTTACGTAGATGTGCGTCCGTCCACCAAACACGCAACGCAGGCCAGTCGCACTTTCGGCAGACGACGTGAACCAGGCGGCATCGGCAGTTGCACGAAAAGGATCACGAACCGGCCAGACGATACACATCTGGGTCCGTTCCCCTAGCTCCTCCCTCCCTCCCCTCCGATCATTGCAGACAGAGAGCTTCTGGTCACGGACAACAATATAGCAGACGTCTACAACTCCTCCGCTTACTCCCTCCCCTGGCGAATCGAGGCAGCGAACGGAAAAGAAAAAGTGCACGGCCGCCCAACGCAAACACAGCCGGTCTCGGCTCGAATCACGTACGCGCGCCGCGCGAGGGATTAAGACGCCAGTTCACGGGGGGTCAGGAACGCAATATACGCTAGAGAGATGTCCCTGGATCCGCATTACGCTGACCGATTTCTGTGTGCTCCGCGACGCGGAAATTGAACTGCGTTTTGTCGACGAAAAAGGATGAGCTTTTCTCACGACGGCATCGGAGGAGCGTCGTTCGTGGACCTAGCGCATCGAGCAACGACTGTTCGCGTTTACTCAGATATTTCTTTGGAGCATCGTAGAGTTTTGTTGCGTGCAGAGGACGCGGAAGACTTATGGTGCCTCTGGACACACACCTCCTCGGGCGTCCCCTAAAGAGAGCCAACGAGGGCACTGTGGTGTCTGATTCTCGTCTTTTTGTCCTTGTTTTTGGGCGCTAAAATGTATTCCAAGTTCCAAAACCAACTAGCTCAACAATCTACTCTACTAACAAAATGCCTACATGCCTACTAAATTCCGGTAAAATTGCTCATATATAGAAGCTAAAATAAAGAGGAACATCGTTCTTCCTGCATTCCTAGCGAAAATGAAACTATAGTTCCCGTTCCAATTCCAGCGATGCAAGATGAAACGTCGCAGCTCCTCCGTTCCTGCTAAGAGGAACGCGTTCCAAGAGCGCTGTTCCGTACACAACACGTAATTTTGTTTTTGCGAGCGAAGCGCTACTGATTAGCGTCAAGACACGACTCAAATCATTTTTAGCCACAATCAGGCCTTTGCTAGACAGAGTGAAGAAGAAGAAAAGTCGTACAGAAATTACAGGACCACCACGGGGAGGAAAGTGACGTCAGAGGCGCCGGAAATCACTCGAAGTGTGTTTACTATGGTGCCTCAATGTCCGTCTGTTTCGGGTGATGCCACCCTTCGCAGTACCCGATGCCGAAAGCACGCGCTCACGGGGAAAATACAAAGAAATCGAAGAAAATAAAATGTCGCCATAGCGCAGTCAGCGCCGCAAACGCGTGCAGGGACACGCTCTTCCAAGCGCTTCTGAACAAAAAAAGAACAACAAAAGTTTGGGACAAAATGGCCCGATGACGAACGCCATGACGTTGCGCTTTTAACGCCGTTTGATTGGTGCCATCGGCTGTGTTGGACATGTCTGCTTGCAATGGTTGTTGTTGGTTCGTTGTCGTTGTCCTTGAATTGTTGGCGCGTATTCCAAGCAATTTCTAATTCGAGCTTGTTTATTTGGGATTCTTTGTGTTAGCTTATTCAAACGAGAAGAGAAGGGGGAGAGAAGGCAAAAGGTGCGAGAAAGAAAGGGAACAACTCCGTTAGCACGCAACCCCGACGTTTAAGAATGTGCTTTGCCCTTATATTTTCTTCCGGTTTTCTTTTTTTTTTCCTCTCCGAATTCTCATTTTTTTCACGCCCCCTTTCAAACAGTCCCGTCGGTAAACATTGACATAATTAGCGCAGTGTGCTCGTCAAACATCGCGGGCACTCACGCACCAGCTTGCGTGGCTGCATCCGCTGTCTTGTCAAGTTCCTTATTTTTTTTTCATGATGTAATTTTGTTTTCGATTAGATTGACTTTCCGCTTGTCTGTCTTTGTCTGCGCTGCGCAGACCTCAATTCTCTTCGTGCCTTCCCGGATGCTGTAAACAACATGCGGTACTTTCTACACTCCTTTCACCTTGCGACATAGACTACACAGCTGCAGCGGGCGCCACGAGCCGTCCCCAGCCAATCCGGTGCTACGAACGGGTCACGTGACTCTAGGCTCGCCGCACGTCGTTGCGCTTCTTCCCGAAGGTCACGTGACACTCTGCACGGCGTTTGATTGGCTGGAATGACACGTAGCGCCCTCCCTGCGGTCCATCGTATACGGTGTGAGCCACGTAAAGCGCTTCCCAACGAGCGCGGCCGTGTCTTTTTGTGGGGGTATTTGCGTTTTTCTCTCGTGCGGTTTGTACGCTGTCTTTCAGCTGGAGCTTGTGTGTATAGAGAAGTTTGATGCACTAATTAGTTTAGAGTGCCCGCGTCACCATTTTGGTTTTATTTCTTTTATAGTGCTGTGTATATATATATATATATATATATATATTATGTTTAATTTGGCTGTCTGGGACGAGAGATAAATTTGACCCTTTTTTTGTTTGGCAACAAACTCAGTGGCACCATCCATCGGGTCACACTGTACGTACATCGCACAAACGACAGTCTGCATACACGAATCACCGCAATATCCGTCGTTCGAACGTCTTGTTGCCAAGTTTTCTCCTTGAACTCACTGCTACGCGGCATTCGATGCACAGATCTCGCGGCGACTCGCGTACCAATCTGTACGCAAACTGTATTTTGTACGATGTATAAGCAGTGTGCACTCCGACTTTAGAGTTAATCACGTTACCTGACACACGCGGCAGATTGAGCCGCCATTGCCGACCTTCTCTATGTCTTACCGGCATGCCGAGCCACTGTAACGGGCGTTGACGAGCCTCCACAAGGCCTATGCTGAGGAGAACCTGTCCTGCTGTGGCAACGACGAAGTGAAGCGAACGGAATAAGAGGAAACAAAAACTGAAGGTCGGTTATGGCGGCACACATGCACAGCTGCCTGAAAGCGTCTATAAGCGGCTATTTTCCCGAAGATAGCGCGTAGATTTGATCTCGCAAATACTCCAAAATCTGCCGTCTATAGTTCAGAACCGGAAGTGTTTGAGCTTGAGGCTCTTTGCACGTATTGGTGCCACCACACTTCAGCTCACGCGAGGAAGAGCGAATACTCGAAGAACATATGTCTATAACCATTACTTCGTACTTACTTTTGTGAGCAACTATGTTATTTGAGCTTTATGTATCACTAAAAGAAAGTTGGCAAGATTATATTATTTTTTGTTTGTCTTTGTTCTCTTGTGTGTTTGTCGTGTGTGTGAGAGAGAGAGAGAGCGGGAGCGAGGGAGGGGGGGTGGACGGAAGGAAGGATATTTGCGTCCACTCCCCACGGCCGGTGGGGCAAAGTGTATAACCATATTCAAAGAGAAGAAATTACTTCTCATTCATTCAGTCACTCTCTAAGGCAGCTCTCTATCTCTCTCTAAGTTTCTCCTGTTCTTCCCGCACGTTTCGCCACAACGAGCCGTGTTCGTGAGTGCCACAAAAGAAGTAAAAGCTTAACTCCGTTTCACCTTTCGGCGGACCGCAGAGCACGCTACGGGCCAATCCGATGCCGCGTGAGTCCCACGTGACCTGCGCGGCGGGGACACAGCGACGTGCGGGGCGCGTGCAGTGACGCCTTGCGTTCGTATAGCTCCGCACTGGCTGGGATGGCTCGTATGCCGTCCGCCGCGCTTCGTCGAAACGGAGTCTGTAGCTTAGCCTTGCTAGCGCGTCTGATCCGCCGCCCTCACACGCGTACTAATGGACACCGCTAATGAATAAGGACGCCGCGCGGACGCCCACTACTTTTAGCCGTTCCGGCCGTTTGTCTCGCAGTTTCTTCTGTCGCTGAATTGTTCCTCGCCGTGTTTGTCGCCTGTTTTTGTTTGCTGCGTGCGCGTCTCGTGGGGGTCGCGACGACCGCGTCGTTACGACGCCATTAGGCCGCAGGGTTTTGTTTCCCCTTTAGGCACCAACTCGATCCTCTGACGTCACGACGCTGCGGGGGCGCTGCTGTCGGTACCCGCGGTGAGTCAGTGACAAGCGCCTGGAACGCGTCTCCGGCTGTGTGTGTTTAGCGTCCCATTCCGCCCATGCGTCGAAAAGGGGTCCCGAAATGGCATACGAATAACGCCGCGGAAAGCCGGAGTGTCACGCTGTCGGATGCGGCGATCCTGGCGGTTGTCGCTGAAGTACCGGCAGAAAGCGCGAGCGAATCGCGAGTGTCGCTGATCGTCGCGGCATCCCAACTCACTGGCTTCCGAAGCTCCGGGACTGTCAAGCTTTGGAGCAACCTGCGGGCAGGATACATGCGCATGCCCGCCACAGCGCGTCTGCTCACAGCTCGCTCGCCGCAGCCAATCGCTGATGCCGCCAGGATCGCGACCGGAGCTAGTGGACACTTGCATGACGTCATCAAGTGAAAATCGAAGGACCTGTTTTTTTTGTTTTTTTTCTAGGCTGTAAATCAGTTCTTTCCCGAATCTTTGCCGAACTTTCCTTCAAAAAGTTTGGCATGTGCACCATGCTATTAGTGACGTGCGCGACCGAAAGCGTCACTGTGGTCGGCTTTCCTGCGCTTTCCGCGATTGGCCGAACCACGAGAGCGTAAGAGCGTTGTCAGAGACTGTCAACTTTGAGACGGTGTTATAGTTTTGGAACGCGATGACTCCTAGATTGCATGCTTTTAAACGCAACATTGAACTTGTCGTCGCAAGTGACGATAAGTGGCCAGGTTAACAACTCTGGAGCTCACGGCGAGGCAGATCCTTGTTGTCATGTCACGGATGGAACTACTAAAAGGACGTGCCACCGAAACATCTCGGCACTATAATAGCTCCGCACAAAGTATTTGAACCGTTTATGTAAGCACATAGCGTCGCTCAAAATCGCATCTGCTGCGTTGCTCCGATGCATGCTGCACTCTGCAAGAAAATATATGGGGATTGAGCGTGCAGAACAGGGAGACCGTTGGCTGCAGTATATAGGACTTCACATGTGTATATGTGCATATACACGTAGACTTCCGTGTAGAGACTTCAGCCACCACAATGTCCGTTGATGGGACGTCAGTGTAAGCCATTTATAACGTGGATGGCAGGCCCGCGTTATAATGGCAGGCTTCTTGATTTCCGGTACTCAGCAATCTTCGGAGGCCATTGGTGGTTGAAGACTCGTTTAGTAAAACGGTCTACGCTGGTATACCAGCAAGTCACCTTCCTGATGTTACGCGGAAGTGGTATATAGTCCTGGCTCCTGGAACATGGCACGCTCAGAGGCTCCATTCTTTAAAAGACGGGATTCCGCGCATGCGCACCACGCACGCGAGTTGATTAGGACGAAAAGAACCCGTTGAGCTCGGGTCTACGGTGTTAAAATTGTGGGGTGTGTTTCTTGAGACAGCGGGAGGTTAGCCAGCACCAATGCGCGCGTATGGTATTTCCGCCGTAGACGAGACACGACCGCACAGGCTGGTATACGATGCTCATCCAGATCGAAATGGGCAGTGACGAGGATTGAGCCATTACCACCTGGAAGACAAGAACCTCGCCCCCCCCCCCTCCTCGCAAGTCTCGCCAGCGTCCCCGCAGCGCCGCCAATAGCTTGCGTCAGCATTGCTGCCACAAGTGTGTTATAGAGTCAGCATTGCTGCTAGCGCGTCTTGCAGTGTCTTACAACGAGTGCGACGCTATGCGGGGAGCAAGTCGTCTGCTTCTTGCAGCAGGAGTTGCTGTAGACGTCAGAACGACGCCGAGCTCTGATTGGCTTTGGTTCGAAAGGATAGTGGGTAGGCCTTAATGCTAGATGCCTTGAGATCTATCCACTTTTGTTCAACCAATAAGAGCTTGGCGTTTTGACATGATCGTTACCCCTGTGCAAGAAGGAGTCGAACTGAAGGTGTTACCAGACGCGCCAAGACGGACGCGTCTGGTAACACCTTCAGGCGTCTCCGCTTCGAACTGCCGTGTATTTGCCGCTTGGGGGCGGGTCGGGGATCAACGAACGATGACGTCATGCACGGAGCTCTTCTTCTAGATGGTATTGATTGAACCCGCGTAAGCGCGAGGTTTCGCTCCACGTGCTCCGAACTTTGCTATACGCTAAGGCACCCGGGCCGGTCAGTGTTCAGCAGAACGGAACTGTTGATGGAAAGGTACGCCGTTTGACGCAGCACCCGCGCGTGGGTTGCGTGATAGGGCACGTCGTGTCACGTGCTCGCGTGCACGCCGAGGAAGTCAACAGTGGCTGATGGATGCATCGCGTGGTTGGCTGCTGTAGCCCGCTGACAGTGTCTGTGTGTGCTTTTGGCGGGGGTGGGCTCGAGGGCCTGATTACGGTGTATTCCTGTGTCGCTCATATTTCATGAGGTAAACAACGGAGGAAAGTGGGAAGGATTCGCTTCGGGGAGGGAAAGGGAAGCTGGATCGAATTTAGTTTTAGCGAGAGCGGAAGCATGCGAAAATGTCGGGAACCCCATAAACATTTATGATGTTGGTGAGGGGTAAACATATACAGTGGCTAAGAATATCGGGACAGGCTCCTGCCACGAGACCCTTTACCCATTTCCGCTTTGGCAGAGCGAAGGCTGGAGAGGAGGTGAGTGGAGAGGAGGAAACCACTAATCATGAGCGAGCAGAGAGCGTTATGGGAGGGGCTTCTCCTGCTATTCTACACTGCTGCAACAGACTGTAAGCGACGTGAGCTTTCGCGATTGATAGACGGACGGTAGTGCCTGTCTAATACAGCACCATTTATTCATCCGCCCGTACAGGGGCTTAAGCTTCCACATTTGAACTCGGCAGTGACGTCTCGCCGTTTAGACAGTCTTATAACCGGTTTGAAGTAAGCTGTGAGACGACTTAAGACACGGATTCGAGCTGCGAGACGAGTGTTAGGACACGGAGGAAAAACGTCACGCAGAATCGTCAGGAGCGAAAGACGAAAACGAAACGTCGTACGCACACAGTTTAATTTTAACGTGTCAGTGTCTTGCTCTGATTTATTTTGTAATGTCACTAGTCTATCGCTCCCCACTGTCGCCCTCCTCTTCTTCTGTTCTTTTGCCCCGATCTCAGTGACAATGTAACAACCCTAAAACATGTTGTAAAAACGGTGTAATAGTTCGCAGTCGAAACTTGCACGCAATACGGCGTCGCGCCTATTATCACGTCACGTACACTTTGTTATGAACCTTTCTGTTTTGCCCTCCTGCTTTCATCATCTTCTCCCTTTCTTTGTGTTTGAGCGTCACCAACTGTCCACAAAAAGAACGTGTTTGGGAACAAACGGTTCTGCTAATACTTTCTGGCGTTGCTTTTTCTTTTCTTTTTTGAAAGGGGCCAGGGGGGGGGGGGGGGGGGAGGGCAGAAAAAAAGTGTTGGTTTGTTTTGTCGGTTGGCTGCAATCGGTGCTTGTCGCAGCTAGCGGAACGAGGCCGTCACGCCACCGTTGAAACTATCCGAGATCCAAGCCGCACCCCTTTTGTCATCGTTCCTCGATTTGCGTGAACGTTACGTACAACGCAACCGAGCAACGCATCAAATGTTTCCGCACAACAAACCGCTATATTGACTGACTGAGTTACGTCCAAGAGACGTCCGAAAATTGGCACCGAGGCCAAAGCGTCCTCGAAGGTATACCTAAAACTCGAGGGACGCAGACAGTTTCTAGCTCCGTTTCCCGTTACCATGGACTGCAGCGGACGTCAAATGTCTACGCTCCGCCAGCGTTGTCGCTCCTCCCTAAGGTCACGTGACACTCGCACGTCATTGGATTGGCTGGGACGACTCGCAGCGTCCTGTGCGGGTCCATGGTAAGGTGAAACGGAGGGCAGTTCTCGGGGTCTTTTCCGAAGGAACGCCCATGACCGAGGATAGACGGGTCGTCGTCGTGCGGTGAAGTGGCGACGTTCTATTTTATCTCCCTATTTTTCCGGGGTCTTCCCTGGCAAGTGGGCCTTCTTGCGGGGCAGCCAAGTGCATGTATATACGGTCAAGAATGTGGCTCGCAATTCTCGAGGGGCCGAAGCCGGCCGGCCGTTGCTTATCGGACGGTGATGGGCAGCGACGGGGATGGATGGACACTTGGGACACGCGCGACGGACACTTTCTTTCCGCTCTCCGCCTCCTCCTCCCGTGACGCCGCTTTTCCCGTTCACTCCTTTCTTTCGCTGCCTCGTCTCCGCCGCCGAAACGATGGTTCGCTACTTCCTCCCGTTTTCCTCTCCTTTACTTTTTTTAAGGCTAATCGTTTGCTCCTTTTTTTTTGTTATTATTATTTTCGTACCATTTATAAGTTTTATATATAAAACGCTACTTCCCGAACAAAAAACGCCTTTTATGTTTCTTTTTTTTTTTCTCACCTCCGTTCAGTTATTGGTCTCCTTTTTTTTTTTTACACCTTGTGCGCTTTTTTGTGCTGCTTTTTTTAATTTCGATTCTTATTTTACCGAAACATGTTGCAATGTTCTCTAAACGTTCGTTGTTCGCTCCTTCCTTTCTGTGCTTGTTCTTTTTCGTATCTTTTTTTCTAATAATATCTTGAAATAGAGCAAGTTCCCAAGTTTCCTATATTTTTTTATTAAAACGCTTTTTTTTTTAAATATGGATGTGTGTGGGCGTGTTCACTCTCCCCCTTATTTCACCTCCTTCTATAAAATAAAAAAAAGTTGTTTTCTCTTTTTTCGCTTCCGACATTTCGCTTCCGACATTCTCTCTGTCTCTTACACTCCAGTCAATCATTACCCCTGTTGAAAGAAAGAAATGCGTCAAAAGTATACTAATTTCTCGCTTTTTTTTATATAAAAATATATTTCGAAAATTGCACAGGTATGTCGAATATTAAGTTATATTAAAAACATCGTTTGAACACGTACCCCCGTCCACACTAGGTAGACGTCAGCATCTGAGTTAATCTACGCGTGGTAGACCCCGGATAAACACAGAGCATACTAAAAGTATATTCAAAGAATACTTCGGCATACCGAAAGGAATATTTCAGTCCGCTCTTACCGGATGTAGCAGTACGCAACTACTCTTACTTAAGCAGGATTCACACTGCTCATTCATCATACAAACGACAGTATCCGACGCAGACATAATGACATGATTACCTGCGGACTCGCGTCAAGCTTTTAGGACTTGTCTGCAGATTGTTATTTGTACGTTGCGTACTAGCACTGTGACTCACGTGGCTTTAAGATTTTTGTCTAGAAACGTCATTTATATATATATATATATAATCATATTTATTTCTTGTTTTGTTTTCTTTCTCGTCGGACGCGTTGTGGGTCAAGAAACCTTTCCTTAACCCCGTCGGACGTCTTGTGGCGGCGCGTGAATAAATGAACAGCAGAGCGACGGTCCGTTGGGGGAGCTTCGGCGCCACTTAGGGCTTGCTGTACAACCTCCTTGGTCGCCCCATCTTCCTCCTCCTTTATAGCACCGAGGTCCCTAAATTGAAGCTAGACCTGGGCTCCTTAGAAAATTGGGGAAGACGACGGCCGAGCGATTCTCTTCTTTTTCTTTTTTTTTTATTGCGAAGTGGACAGGTAAATGATGGAACAGCACAAACTATACCGGGTGTATATGTGGAAGTGTAACGATCGTATATATAACGAATCACGAAGCAAGTAAGCGTGAACATGTTAAGCCGCCACGCCCCTCGTTTCTTACGTTGGGATACGGCGAGTGAGTGTTCTAAAAGAACGTCTTTGGCCATAGCCTCCTCTGTACTTACAAGGCCTGGCAGTTCGACGACAGAGCCATAGAGTGCCCGGTCGCAGATTTGGAGCGCAGGATCTGCCGGTTCAGCATCCAGGCTTCGGCTGAGATCTGATTGAAAGAAGCACTGCAAAGGCGGGGGCGCGAGCGTCTTCGAGACGCATGCTTGAGTCCCGCTCAGCTCGTGCGCTGGCTTTGGCAGTGCTTTCTTTCACCCAGTCTCAGCTGAGACGCTGGTTCTAGCAAGCCGCGGCCCTGGTAGCACAGAGCATTAAAGAGCCATTTCTCCGGGGACCCAGAGCCGTGTATTAGAGAGCTTGGACAATGGGCGGAGCAAAGGCCGCCGCCAGCGCCAAAACTCCCCCCCCGCGGTTAGAGCGTAAACTAAAGGTACGACACAGCGTCGACCGATCAGCAGACCGCGGCGTCACAATATTGCAAACGACACTTAAAGCGTGAAATAGAAGCGTTCGATCTCGGCCTCTCTACTCCATCTATGTCTCCAGTAAATGGAAAGGCACAGGCGCGTGAGCTTAGCTCAGCAAAATGCTTTTGTTTGTACGAGAACTCGTGCATAGGAGGCACTTTCCAAAGCCACGCGCTCGTGCCCATGAGTTTGTCTGCACTGCTGATGTTTGTGCAGATGGAGTATCGGTGACAGTTTGCTCTAGGCCGGCTTAGGGTGCCTCTCATGTGCGCTTTGCTTGGGGTGATGACATCTGGCCATTTTGTTTCTAACGTTTATTTTTATTTTTTGTTCTCAAGCGCGTGAAAGAGCGTGTCCCTGCACGCGCTCGTGGCGTTGACTGTGCTACAACGACATTTTGTTTCCTGCGATTTCTTTGTATTTTTCCTGTGAGCGCGTGCTGTCGGCATCGGGTACTACAAACGATGGCATCACCCTAAACAGAGGGACATCGAGGCACTCTAGGCCGGCTTGCTAAAACAGCGTTCCAAAAACTGGCTGAAAAAAAAAAAAGTGCAAAGGGTGGGCGGGCGAGCGTCTTGAGACGCGGAGTCCCGCTCGGCTCGTGCGCTGGCTTTGGCAGTGCTTCCTTCCCCGTCTCAGCTGGAGACGCTGTTTCTAGCAAGTTGGAACTGGTTTCTAGCGCACGTTGGTTTATTCTCCACTTGAATATTGGCGTGACGAAAACCTCACACGCGTAAAGTTTTCAGTCACTGAGAGCTAAACCTTTCCACTCTAGCGACGCTAAAACGGCTTAAATTAGTCGTGTAACAAATTTAGAGCACACGACCACCGCTAGGGGCTGTTTCGCGGCTTGTGGTTGGCCCCGAGATGCTCGCCTATTCAAACCAATGTATGGCCAAACTCTTTCAATAAACGGCTCTGGGGGACTCCGGACGTGAGCGCAAAGTTTTTGCAGTGGCGAGGACCGGAAACACACTTGTTCGCTCGGGAGACGTGTGTTTCGGCGTCTCGCCGCAGGGGGCGCCAGTCGCGTGGCTCTCTCCTGAGGATGGGTTGGAGGCAAATGGATGGGGGCAATGGGCACGAAAGGTTTTCAGCTTTTTTATACATGAGGAGTATAGACACACAGTGGAGACAGCGCACTAGGAGATTAAGAGGAAAGTGTTTAGGCTATAGTGGGGTTACGGAAGAGCAGTGTCTCCGTTAAGAAGGAAGTTAAGGCCACAGAAAGAGATCGGTAGGCTAGAGGGAATGCAGACAAAGACGGCCCTGGAAAGCTATAGATTAAACAAAACAGTAATTGCCAAAGAAAGCATTTATGATAATTCTAGGGGAAGCTCATTGTTGTTTGAGGCAAGGACAGGTGTTTTGCGAACCAGAAAATACAGAGCGAAGTACCAGGAAATGGATACAGTGTGCGCTGCTTGTGGAGAGGTGGACGAGACGGCTGAGCACTTGATACTCTACTGTAAAGGGCTTCACCCTATGCCTACCGAAGACAACATAGATTTAATAAAGTCATTGGGTTTTAGAGACAGCGAAGGAAAAGTGGATTACAAGACAGTAGAGATTACCAAGCAAAGATTAAGTGAATGGTGGCAGAAAGCACGAGAAAACTAGGTATTTTCTTATTAACTTATGGCAAGGGAGTTTTATAGCCTCACTTCTTTTTCAGTGCGGAGTGTATAAGTTTTCACATTTAAATATTCTAAGCTTAAATGGTAAGACAAATTGGCTCAGCCATCTCCTCTCATCCGTTGTGTGCCGCTCCACCTTTTCCATTTCGGCGGCCGCTTCTCGTGGCGGTCTGCCAGGCTTTCGGTATATAGGAGGCTTTGCTTTGGCGCACCGGAACGCGAAGAGGGCTTGTGGGGAAGGAATAACAAGCGTGTGCTCCGAAGAAATGAGCCGAGACAAGGAGAAGCGACTGGTTCGTGCGTTCTACTGGCGTGCATCTGTCTCGAGGAGCGCGGGTGTTGCGCGCCCGAGAACATCGTCTTTTATTTCTTTTATGCTGAGTGCTCAGCGCATGTCATGCTCCGCATCTGTGGTCACTACAGATATGCCCCCTTGGTAGGATTTATGTCGGATTTGATAAATCCTGCCAGTGAACTGCCTGTGTTGCGGAGACTTGGCAGGCTGGTGTTTCTTCAAGATGTGCCGGCTTGAGACGGTTAAGGGCTACCGTATCTTCCTTGCCGTTGATGCGAAGTACAAACGTGTTGGTTCTTCGCTCAATCACAGGAAACGGTCCTTGGTAGTGAGGACGCAATGGCTTCCTTTGATGGTCTTGGCGTACAAAGACGTGGGTGGCGGTTTTGAGGTCTCCGGTGACATAAGGAGATTTACTTCTTCCTATTCGAGTCGGAATGGGTCGAACATTGTTGAACAGTTCTCGGAGAGTTTCGGCATAACCTTCGGACCGGTAGCATGATGTGTCGGCCTCGAAGAAGTCCGACGGCAACCTAAGTTGAGTGCCATAAACAAGCTCGGCGGTGGAGCATCCCAGATCCTCCTTGAGAGCCGTGCGAATTCCAAGGAGCACGAGGGGCACTTGAAGAACCCAATCGTTTGGGTTTCCGTAAGCCATCAAGGCCGATTTTAGATGACGGTGAAAGCGTTCCACGAGGCCATTGGACTGTGGATGGTACGCTGTAGTACGTAGCCTTGTTGTGCCGAGGGTGTTCGTCAGCTCTTTGAAGAGCGACGACTCGAATTGGCGTCCGCGATCCGTGACGATCTCAGAAGGGCAACCAAATCTGGACACCCATGTTGAGATGAAGGCGGCAGCGACAGTGGAGGCAGTGATATCCGGTAATGGCGTCGCCTCTGGCCATCTGGTAAACCTGTCAATGCAGGTAAGAAGGTAGCGATGTCCCTGTGATGGTGGGAGAGGTCCGACCAGGTCCAAATGCACCTTGTCGAACCTTGCATCGGGTTGAAGAAAGGTCTTGATTGGGGGCACAGGGTACCGATGCACTTTCGCCTGTTGACAGGGGACACAGGAGCGAGTCCAGGCCCGGATGTCTGACTTGATGCGAGGCCAAACGTATCGACTCGTCATTAGTTTTTGTGTTGCACGGACGCCCGGGTGTGAAAGGCTGTGGGTGGCGTCGAAAAACTTCCGACGCAGAGGTGTGGGCACGAACGGTCGCGGTTTTCCAGTTGCCACATCGCAAGTGACGGTGATGTTTCCTGGAAATGTGACGTCCTGCAGCCGCAGAGAGGAAGACGTGCGTAGCACCTTGAGCTCCTCATCATTGACTTGCAGACGAGCAAGTTCCGCAGGATCTGGAATCGGTGGCAACGACACAGCCTCAATGCGGCTCAGGACATCAGCAGGCACGTTGTCGACACCTCTTACGTGTCGAATATCTGTGGTAAACTCCGACAGAAAAGCCAGCTGTCGAATTTCCCGAGGTGTATAATGGGAGCCGGCGTTGGCGACGGCATTGGTCAGGGGCTTGTGGTCTGTCCAGATGGTGAATGCTCTTCCCTCAACGAAGTGCCGGAAGTGTCGGACGGCCAAGTATGCAGCGAGCAACTCACGACCAAACACGCTGTACCGCGTTTGTGCGGGTTGAAGCTTCTTTGAAAAGAAGGCGAGGGGTTGCCATTGTCCGTTGACTTGCTGTTGTAGTACGGCTCCTACGGCGGTACCTGAGGCGTCGGTCATGATGGACGTCGGAGCATCGTGCATAGGATGTTGTAGGACAATGGTTTCTGCCAGAGCTCTCTTTGCCTCACAAAATGCTTGCTCAGCTGCCTCATTCCAGGCAAGAGGAGAAGTTGAGCGTCCCTTCTTGCCTTGGAGAAGAATGTCGAGTGGTTGAAGGAGCTTGGCACAGTGAGGAACGAAGCGTCTGTAGAAATTTACAAGGCCAATAAATTGGCGAAGCTTGGTCAGTGAAGTTGGCCGCGGAAAGTCTTGAATAGTTGCGACTTTCGCAGGCAAGGGTCGAATGCCTGAACTATCAAGATGGTGGCCGAGAAAATCTAATTCGGGCACTCCAAACTCGCTTTTCGCGGCGTTGATGATTATGCCATGTTTGGCAAGCCGTTCGAAAAGAAGACGGAGATGTACATTGTGCTCCTCTGGAGACGAGCTTGCGATCAACAGGTCGTCGACGTAAGAAAAGACGAATTCCAAGCCCCGTGTCACAGTGTCAATAAATCTTTGAAAAGACTGTGCCGCATTACTAAGGCCAAACGGCATGCGTAGAAATTCAAATAAGCCAAAGGGCGTTGTGACAGCTGTTTTGGGAATGTCTTCATCGGCTACCGGAATTTGATGGTAGGCTCGGGTGAGATCAAGTTTCGAGAAGATGTTGCATCCCCTAAGATTGACGGTGAAGTCGTGGATGTTGGGCAGTGGGTACCGGTCTGGAACGGTTTGCTTGTTCAGAGCGCGGTAGTCTCCGCATGGCCGCCAGTCTCCGCTTGTTTTGGGGACCATGTGTAGCGGAGACGCCCAACTGCTGGATGATGGTCGGACTATGCCTAGTTCGAGCATATGGTCGAACTCTGCCCGAGCAATTCGAAGTTTTTCCGGAGCTAGACGGCGTGGGCGGGAGAAGACAGGGGGCCTGTTGTTTGTATGTGATGAGTAACATCGTGTGTTACGGGTTTCGTCCAGTCGGGAGGCCTTGTGAGTGAAGGAAACTCGCTGAGTGGTGTTTGAAAAGCGCCTTGCACTTGCGTACAAGCGGAGGCGAACACCGGAGTTTCCGTCGTGTCGATACCTTGTAATGTAAGTTTTGTCGTTGAATCGAGCAGGCGTTTCCTTTTGACGTCAACAAGCAGCGAATGATGTTGTAGAAAGTCTGCGCCAAGGATTGCGCGACCGACGTCGGCCACCAGAAAAACCCATCGAAAAACTCGTCGAAGGCCGAGGTTCAGCGAAATGGAACGTTCCCCGTAAACAGGAATGGACGTGCCGTTCACAGCTTGCAGAAAAGAAATCGGCTTACGTGAACGGTCGGCAAGTGTCGCAGGGACGGCGCTGATCTCGGCTCCTGTGTCAACAAGTAAGCGGTTTCCAGTGGTTTTGTCGATCACGTAGAAGAGGCGACTTTCTGTTGGGCTTGGACCACTCGTCGCCTCTAGTGGTCGGCCGGCCGGTTTTCCGGCCACGCACAGGGGCGTTGGCAGCGTCGAGCGTCAGGACCGAAACGGCGGTGGTAATAGCACAAGCCTGAAGAGTGACCTCTACTCGAGCGGTCGTTGTCTGGTCGGCATGATGTAGAGCGGCGGCGACGACTCGGAGAACGGGCAGTGTCTCGACGTCTTGTCGCAGCGAGAACGACTTGTTCAAGTCGTTGGCAGAGGTCGTCGACATTGTACTGGGACGCGTTTGGTTCCCGGATGTCTTGCGCCGTGGTAGAGGTGTTGCCTGCTGACTGCGATGTCAAGGCGGCAGCGGTAGCAATAGATGGAGAAGCAACCTCCATGACCGCGTCGGCCAAACCGGCAAGTCCGGCAAGGTTGAGGGCGCGGCTGCTGCAAGGACCATCTGGACGTTTTGTGGGAGTCGCTGAAGGAACAGCTCTCGAAGGAGAACGTCATCGATGGCGTTGGCACGTTCTCCGAGAAGCTGAGTCATTCGACGTAGTAACTGAGTTGGGCGCCGATCCCCAAGTTCCTCCGCCGAGAGTAGCTGCTGCCAACGGGTACGTTCCGAGGCTTCGGTTCTTTGCAACAGGGCCGCCTTTAGTTGATCGTAGGGATTCGTGGCAGACGGGGAGGATAGCACGTCGTACACTTCGTCGGCTGCGGTTGGTGAAAGAGCTGACACGACGTGGTGGTACTTCCGCTCTTGGCTTGTGATGTGCGCCAGATGGAACTGCGACTCCACTTGGAGGAACCATACTCGCGGGTTGCGGTCCCAGTACGGCGGGAGCCGAACCGCAACAGCCGCTACTGGAGCTGAAGCCGAGCCCGTTGGTTCTCCCTGACTCATTCTTGGAGACTTGTCCGGGTCACCACTTGTGGGGAAGGAATAATAAGCGTGTGCTCCGAAGAAATGAGCCGAGACAAGGAGAAGCGACTGGTTCGTGCGTTCTACTGGCGTGCATCTGTCTCGAGGAGCGCGGGTGTTGCGCGCCCGAGAACATCGTCTTTTATTTCTTTTATGCTGAGTGCTCAGCGCATGTCATGCTCCGCATCTGTGGTCACTACAGATACACCAAGCGAATGGCACCACAGAGAACGCGTCATAAAAACGCGCGATGACGAGGCAGCCGAGCTTGCGTCGTCATTCGTTGAGGTCGTGGGAAACAAAACCACGTGTGGGCGCGTTCGGGGGGTAAACAAACGAACGAGGTGCACGAGAAGCAGACAAACTTGCACGCTCTATGGTAATTATACGGCGTCCCTCTGCATTAGTTTCTGGACTGCTTTTTCTTTTCTTTTTTTTTTAATTGTAAGGTTGAGGGCCCAAATAAGCCATAATTTACCGTTTTCGTTTACTTACGCTTTTTTTTCTTTTTTCTCGACTGGTTGTAAGGATGAGTTCGCGGCGAGAAGTTTGGGTATCGCCGCCTGGTGGAATTTTCTCACAACCCAGAGGGACGGTACTAACTTCCTCTGTTGGTGCAAGCACGTAATACCAAGCTTCTATGCACTATGAAAATTAAAGCATGCATCACGTGTGGATAGCACGTGTACTGGCCATGGTGAAGAAAAGCTTTATAGTGAAGCAGAGCCGTTTATACTGAGAGAGTTTGGCACAATGGGCGGAGCTTGTTGGGCTGCCAGAACAAGCGGATTTCGCAATAACACAATATGGCGTCACTTCTTTGTCTTGTTCATTCCTGAGAAATCGCGTAGAGTTCCTATGAGTCAGAGCCACAATATGGCGGACGGAAGTAGTCATCCCCCGGCTGTCAGACTACGCTGCTGTGGTTGCCAGGCTGTCGTAATCTCCTTAAAAAGGCCAAACTTCTCAGTATAAACGGCCTCGTGGAAAGAAGAAACAGCAGCGCCTCTCGCGAGCTCCTCACCGCGAATATGGGGAATCGGTGGCCACGAGTGGCGCTAGCGCACACCAGCTCGGAGCGCGTGGAGCGAAAACTCGCGCTGCAGACTCTAGGGATCCTGGGCTTAATCCCGACCCCTGCCCGTTTCGATCTGGATGAGTATACTGCAACCGGCGCTGAATCACTGCTGCTGCGTTATGCATGTTAACGACCCTATTCTGGCCGTTGTACTGAACGCATTTTTGGGTGATTTCTTTATGAAAGCGTCCCCAACTGACCTTCACTTCCTTTTTTTATTCTTGTTGATTAATTTTATTACCGAGGTCGCAACTGAAGTTACTTCGGTCTTTCGTGATACCCGGACTTTTTGGTCAACAATGCATGTATTTTTTACATGATGACTGGACTGGAATATAGTAATTAGAAATGCAGTAAGCGTTCAATGTGCATCAGCTCGCATTGACTTTACCTTTTTTTTTGTCTAAAACGATGCAAGTTGTAGTCATAAGCACGCAAAAAGATACCAGAACGCGAAAAAGAATTCTCCAGGCGCGTGCGCCTTTTTTTATCTTTGGCGTTTTTCTCTCCCCCTTCTCACCTCTTCGCTTCTTTTTATTTGTGACGTATTCGATTATAAAATTCAGGAGCTTTCTAAGCGATATTTTCATAATATTTATTAACGACATTCGTAAAACATTTTTTAACGCAATTGCGAACGCACTACGGCCCTTCTCTTTGAAATACCAAAAAATCGGAGTCCGGAAACGATAACGCCTCCCGGCTTTTTATCCTCCCTTGGAAAACGTGGCCGCGCCACTGAGGATGATCGGGGAGTCGGGGAACCGGACGAAGTTCTCTTTTCGGTGCCCGACGACCTCTCAGACTTCAAAAAGGAAATCGTCTAGCGGCCAGAACCAACTGGGTTTGATGTCTGTGCAGCGTAGCTTCGGTTGTGATTCCGCCGGAGCAGCGCTTTCACGCAGAACCAGCGCGACGTGGCTCCTGACATCGCTCACAAAAGTCCACTGCACGTTTTCCTCGACCTCACACCGTTTCACAGATTTTGAGGTAGCTGAAAGGACCCTAAGAGAACTTCAAACTCGTAAGTAAAGAAACGTCGTCTGCTTACAGAGATAAGCTTCACGCACGGAGAAGCGCGGTTGATAGTGGGACGCGGGCGAACACGACACTTCTGGTCGCGACGGTTCGGATGGTTCGGAGCCATGAGTGAAACTCGAGTTACAGGACGACTCAATCTTTGACGTCACTGCACTGACGCAGATCGCGCGGAAACTTCAAATTCAAAAATTCGGCTTTTTTTTTTTTTGCTTTACAAATTTTGAGTTTTTAATTTTTAAATTTTGAGGGTGATGTCCAGGCATCGCTTTTAATCGTTTCCGATAAAAATAATTTAAAAAAAATGTTTTTGACCTGTGAGTGCCCCTTTAAACCATGCTCAGATTGAACCGCCATTGCTGACCTTCTCTTTTCTTACCGAGATGCCGAGCCACTGAAGCGGTCGTTGAGGAGCCTCCACAAAGGCATGTCCTGGGGAGAAGGAGACAGTAGCACCTATAGAGTGACAATAACCTGTGGTGCTGTGGCGATGATGAAGTGAAGCGAACGGGGAATAAGAGGAAGCAATCACCGAAAAGTCGGATGCGACGGCGCCCATGCACAGCTGCCGTCGCCTGGGCTTAATGCTGCTAGGATGAATTGTGACAAATAACGTCCTAGGAAATGACCCTTTTCCCTTCACTAAGGGAGATGGCCTCTTCAAGGTCCCGAAGAAGCTTCCTCTTAGCAGCGTGCCGCGTGAACAGTCTTTGAGGCCAGAAGTCGTGCATCCAGACTTGCGTGGTACTCATTACAAATAATCAATTACTTGTATTGGATTACATTTCGGACTAATTTTGTAATCATTTGATTACATTTATTAGGAAGCAATCCCAAAGAGTTATCTGATTACTTTTGGGAGTACTAAAGATTACAATTGTAACTGTTACTGTTTTTCCCTCCCCTTTCTAATGGCACCCTTTTGCTTTACTACAAGATTCCTACCACGAAATCCTCGAGCCAAGTGTCCGACGGGATTATGGTTTAGCAACCTTAACGGATTAAAAAGATAAGTAGCTTGTAATTCGTTGATTCTAGTTCAACAATGAGCAGTATATGAAAGGACTTCTCTTCAAACCTGCAGAAAAATGTCGTTTTGGAAGTCTGAAGTAATGAGAGAAGTGTAACGGTTACTTGTTTTCAAGTAGCGGCCAAGTACCTTTCTTCTCAAGTGATCGAGTAATCCAATTGATTAACTTTTAAACAAGTGCAACTGCATACGTGCAATTTTTTTTTTTGTAGTAACGTGTATGAGTTTGCGTGCATCGCTTTTCAGCGGCAAGGATATCATATGTGTTATGCTGTCAGGTCACTGACAGCGAAAGAAAAATGGGGCGTGGCTTGATCGCTCCCAGCATTCTTATCGTCCGAACGCTGCAATCTCGTTGGCTTCGAGTGATCTGTCACGTGACCACAGGCGTTTAACCGCATGGGCCACTTACCCGTGAAACGCTGTCCGCTGCATTTACGCACTCGAGAAGGAGGTCTCCTCGCGTTCTGTCGCGTTATTTTCGCGCCAACGTATTCCCTTCACCCAGTTTGAATTCAGGTGAGATGTCAAGTTGTTAATCGGTCCCTAAATGGCGAGCTTTGGTTCGCACCGGCCGAAATTAGACCAATTGAAAAATGAACAAACGTGAAACGATCGGAAAAAGTAGCCCATAATCGGGATCCATTCAGCTTGTGAAGCGAATGAATTGAATTGAGTGAGGAAATTTAGTTCCCGTTATATCCCTCTTCGAAAGAATATTTTACGGTTTTAGTGGCGCTAAAGTCTTGTTTGTGTTTACTGGAGGGCTCCGCGTGAATTTGAAGGTGCGTGGGTGGACAAGGGTAATCTCGAAACGAAAAAAAAAAAACGAATCTGAGAGGGAGGGACAGATAGAGAGGGGGGGGAGAGAGAGAGAGAGAGAGAGAGAGAGAGAGAGAGAAAAACGAAAGATGAGAAAGTGAAACGGGTGCTGCTTCTCCGAGCGTGACTGGCTCCGCCGTTTTCGCCGAGGCGATCTCTCGATCCGGAACGTCGGTGCCAGGAAACGGTGGCAATCCTCCGGAGAGATGAGGATGCTCTCTCTTTGCTTACACCCTCCGGCAATTTTTTTTCTGTACTAATTTTTTGTTACTTTTTTTCTTGTGTGTTGTTCTCGTATTTTGCGCGCGTTGCTTCCATCTCCCCAATTCAGCTTGCACTTTCTCCGAACCATTGTCTTTTTTCTCTCGTTTTTTGTCCGCACCGAAACGTGCGGCGCCTCGTAATCATAATTGCACCGCTCTGTTGATGCCGCCGTGCCGAGAGCCCTGGCTGTAACGGAGGCAGCCTCATGCTTGTAACTTTGCGCGGGGGCACAGTGCGACGTTTTTACTCAGGAAACATACTTCTGCGTCTGGGCGTGTGTAAATATAATGGGTGTATGCTCTCGCGCGTGTTTTGTTTTTTCTTTTTTGTTTTATGTGTGTGTCTTTAAGCGCGAGTTCATGCGTTCGTGCCTCTGTGCGCCCGCCTTAACGTTGCGTATGTCTGCGCTCGCGTGCTATGCGAAAAGTGTGGGTCTGCGCGTCGTCAGTACGTATCTCTTGTTACCTGTGCGTGTGTGCGCGCGCGTGTGCGTATGTGCGTAAAAGAGAGTTTAATCTTACGTGCGAACGTTTGTTTAAGAACGTGTTAATTTGGCGATGTGTGTGTGTGTGTGTTTGTGTGTGCGTGCGCGTGCGTATCTGTTTGCGTATGTGTTTGAGTTTTCGTGCGTTAGTCAATGCCTGGCACGTGAGCTTGTGGATGACGGACGTTTGTAGAGCGTGCTGTGTGTGTCTGTGTGTGTATGTGAGTTCGAATAAATGTGCAGGGATCTATGTGTGTGTGCGAGAGAGAGAGAGAGAGAGAGAGGGGGGTGTACAGGGAGAGCATACATCCATGTCCGCTCGTACCCGCATGTGTCCGCCGACGTGTGGTTTGCATATCCGTGTCACATGTGAGTGTTAACACCTGCTCACTCGCGTCCCCTTCCTGTCCCCATCCGCCTATACGACTCACTCGTACAACGTGCTTTTACACTTCTATGCGTGTATCTGTCAGTCCGCTGACTTCTGGCCTTCATACTGGGACGCGCGTTTCTATTACCCCGGGTTGCGAAGAGGCCCCGAACTTAATTACGCGCCGAGGTGCGCGTGCGTTCACGAGATATTGTGTGTTTTCGCTTTCTGCGCTTACCATTCCGCATTGGCGTCCCAGCAGCAGCTCCTTGTCTCTATCGTTGCTCGTTTGCGTGCCTTGCCAGGAAAGTACGCCTGATCGCATTTGTTTCTTGCTTGTATGGCTGCGTTTGCAGAGTGTTTCGTGCGTACGTAGCCTTTTTTATCCCCTCGGCAGCGATCCGGCAGCGTCGTCAGCATGCCGGAGGTTGGCGCTCCGGATGAGCGAAGTGCGCGGCGCGGGAGGTGGGCCAAGAAAAATAGGGAAACGGGCCGAACTCTTCGCCCGAGAGTGATATGCCACGAAGAGCGTTCTCGCCGGCTCGCTCGCTCACTCTGTTTTCGGTGTGCGCGGAGAGAAGATGCTTTCAGGGGAAAAAGTGGCTGGGAGCGATGCGATAGCAAAGCTGCTTCTGTTTCACGTCCGCACACCAAAAAGCTTTCATTCGCGTCCCCCCCCCCTCCCGGGGCTTTTTTTTATTACTTTGCCGGCCTTCATTGGTACATTGACTGTTCTGTTGATTGATACTGTGCTGTTTTGTACTGTCTCTGTGTTGCTTTTTTGTTCTACGCCACGATTGTTACAAGTAAGGTTCGCAGTGTGGCTGTTGTAAGCATTTTTCGACAGGAAATTTGTACCAGAGTGCAGTCAATCGGTAATT